>JAOTRH010052297.1:0-19259 GCA_034768845.1 Heliamphora exappendiculata
ATATACTAGCATTGACCCGTGCTTTGCATAGGCCGACTTAAATTAATTATTAAATTTTACTAATTTAAGTTTGCTAATTAATTGATAAATTGTAGAGCAACTACCTTAAAAGTCTCTTAGAAATTAGAACCCCCAAAAGAAAAAAGAAAAGGCTACGGAAGCAAATTACTATTTTTTTTTAACATCTAACTTCTTGGCAATTGGTTTTTTATATCATTAGTTTGCCAATTATAACTTTTTTATTATTCGATTGGTATTTGTGTTTTAAAATTATCTTATAATTTAATTCATATTTAATTTAAACTAAACTTAATTTTAAAATTTATATTCATATTTAATTCATATTCAAGTTTTTATTTCTATTTAAGACTTTAAGGTTTTTATCCTAAATTTTTATTATTAGTTTCCATTTAATTAAATTTGAATTTGAGATTTTATTGACAAACTAGATTTACTTTCTATTAAAGTTTTTATATTTATTAAACTTAATTTAAGATTTTATTTGCACTTTTTATGTCATCACATTTACTAAATCATTACTCGTGCTATGCAAGAAAATACATAATAAATTTTTTTAAAATAATTAAATAATAAAGAGTAAATGCTATTTGAGCGTTATAAAAATATAAAAATAAAATATCTCATAGATAGTAAATAGAAATGTTAGAAATCACACTTTATAATTGAGTGATCAATCATAAATATTCAAAACGGCTATTGAATAAAAGCATCTCTTCTTCTCTTTTTTTCTCTCTCATTTTAAAATCCTTCTTTATTTCCTGTGTATCACAATTTATTTTGTTTTGCAATGCCATCTAGACATTTTTTTATCTTTTTTTCAGAATAAAATTTGACAGCTTACATGAGATTTTAAGATCGTGTATTTAATTGTCCCACAAAAATATATTAAGAATACTCTTTCACAGTATAAATTGTTTTTCACTTTTTATCTTATTACTCAAAATATATATATTCTTTGCTGTATAATTTTTTTAGACTAAAAAAACTATTCTAGATTACATAAACAATTTATAGTGATCCAACAAATTAATATCGGAAAATTAATTTTAGATCTTTAAAGTAGTGTCGATTTTATTTTTCATCAACCATAAAAAATTTTAGCACGCGAGGTCCAGTTAAAGCCTTGAACAGATAAATTTATCTGTGCATTTTTCAGAACATATAGATAAATTTATCTGTCAAATTATACTTGTTTCATTAAACAAATAAATTTATCTGTCTAGCATTTATCTAAATTTATCTGTTTAACATTTGTCAATACTAGAAAAGAACAGATAAATTTATCTGTTTAACGAATTATACTTATTTCACGAAACAAATAAATTTATCGGTTATTTGTGTTTATTTGACTTAACAGATAAATTTATCTGGGTTGTAGGTAATTGGATCTCGCGTGTTGATAAATCTTGCGCGTTAAAACTTAGTTTTTTAAACCTTTGATTGAAAACCCCAATTAATATACCAACAAATTAATATACACGCATTGCGTTCCCTTCTATGGCTCTATTTTCCTCTCTTTCTGAGTTGGTTTGTCTATCTGCTAGTTCCTTAATTGGGAGTAGGATTATGGGTAATTACTAATTGTTTTAAATATTTTTGTGAGTTGTGTAAAATAGGACATTGAAGAAATAATAAAAAAATAATTTATAGTACCACATAGGAGAGAGATTTGACATTTTTAATGAGAAATTAAAATGGAAAGTTTAGAGAGTTGTCCGTAAAAAAATAATAAATTAATTGACAATATATAATAAATTTTAAAAAAGTGCCATCTTATAATAACTTTGCTAAACTTTGAGCACTCATGTCCAATTTTAAGTTGGCCCGAATTTTCTTCACTCGATCGCAAAGAAAAATGATAACATAATTTACTCATTTTTTAAAAAAAGATTTATTCTGGTTGCTACCTATTATGTTGGCTAATTAAATATTTTTTTGATTATATAAATATATGAAGTTTATTTTTAAAACATAATCATAATAATAACAAAAAAAATATTCTATTTTGATTTTTCATATTTATTAAATTTTAAATATTTTAAATATTTATACTTTTAAATCATTTATTTGACACCATGAATGGTAAAAAAAATAGAATTAGGTAATGAGTAGTGCAAAAGTGGAAAGAGAGAATTAAAATAGGGATAGTGGGGGATTTAAAATTTTAAGTGAGATTAATTAAAAAAAGAGGAAGTGATTTGGAATTAGAGAAAAAATGTCATGTAGAAAATAGAGTATGTGTATTTAATGAGATTGTAGGATATAAATTTTAGAATTTTTTAAATGATCACTACATTCTTCATTCCTCTCTCTCTCTATCTCTATATATATATATATATAACTAGTTTGGGATCCCAATGTATACCTTCAATATAAAACTACCCTCTATACATTAAGGCCTAAACTAACATGCAATAACAGTAAAACACTGAACTATAATACCTGTGGAAATCATTAAAATATGAAGGGTCAATTACTAGCAAAAGAAAGCAATGAGCAAACAAGTTCGTAGTCAATACCAAGTTAATCAGATTAATTAAAGATGAGTCCATTACCAAACTGGAGAAACAAAATGATCAAAATTACTAGCCGATCGATGTGGCAATCCTGTTGGATTTTTTTAAAGAAAAATGCTAACTAATGATAAATAAGAATTTAGTTGCGACTACTCAGAATTTAAATTCGGACTATTCAGAGTTCAACTCGTATTATTATTATTCACTCCGACTCTCCTTCTTAAATTATAAGGGTGAATGTGTGTAAAAAATTACTGTTTTTTCTCATACTTTTCTAGCAATAAAAGACTCAGAAAAAATTGACAAAAGGAGCACACTGAGCAAGTACGAGAAATTTGTCCTGCTCCGCTTCCTTAAAAACAAGGACCACTACGGGAGGTCAAACCAAGGATGCGATGATATATGCATTTACATATCATCACTTTATAGTTATACATGCAGCGAAATGTGCGGTGAAATTAAGATGCCATACTAAACAATGTGCAAATATGGCCATCCATGGTGATTTAGCTTTAACCATAATCTACATATATAATAGAAAGAAAGTAGCATGCTACCTATTACTTAGCTTCATTTCGATTTTCCACATAATGCAAAACCTGGTCTGCAGAGTTGACAAATCGAAAGAATAAAGCAAACATGAACCATTTAGCAAAGCAATAACCTAAAACACATAAGCCTTGTATTTGTGTTTTTTATTTTATTTTCTTTGAGCTACAAAATAAATTAATGCAGATCTTTTGAACTGATAATTTAGCAACTGCTTATAACCGAATCATTAATTAAACAAGCACACTGTGATCAAGCTATGAGGGAGTCAAACGCAACAATTTTTTTACGTATTAGCAGAAGTTGATGAATCTATTGACTAATTGGAAATCTGGCAGGCATAGAATGAACTTCAACAAGTTAAGTAAAACTTAATGAGAATATCATTGTTTATGAAACCTTTTGATGGAAAGTGACTGTTGGAATGAACTAGCAAACAAGTTAATAAGTTCAAGACCAGATTACCTACTCAGATTAATTAATTTGTGCACTATATATATATATATATACAGCATGGGTTTACTCATTTTCACCACAAAAAGGCAAGATACTAGCAGAACAATTTCTCCATAGGAAATAGCTTGTCTGATGGTCCCTTCCCAACAGTACTATGTTGCTGGGACCTGTGGGGCTCACTTTGAATGCTATTTTAATGATTTAAACTGCTAATTTTGTCGACCCTAATGTATAGATCATCCAAGAAAATTGAAGTTAATTGAATATTGTTTTAAAGGACTGAACAAATTACATCTTTCTTAAAAAAAATGAACGGTACAAATGTGATTTATTTAAGTAATTAACAATATCAGATCAACTTTTTTTTCTTTGCAGACTACAAATTAAAACGATTTTGATTATCAAAAAGGACCCGACGTGGGCTCCATGAGTCTCAACAACATGATGCTTTGGAAATGAGGACTGCATCAAAACTCAACCCTTCTCCAACTATAACAAAACTTAGATATAGTTATAGATATTTGGATCATTCCAACAGTTCCTCCTAACAGCCAAGGAATATGATAAAAACAGATCTGTGGCAAAGGAAGGAGATTAAGAGGAGCCATTTTCATAATATCACAGTGACAGGTGACCTGAGAGATGAGGTAAAAAACCTACCAATGGACACAAAACTACCAAACAACTTGATATAAAATATTATATTATCTCCATTGTATCCAACCGAAAGAAGATGAAGACAAACAAATTACTAAGTTACAAACCATCACTTCCTATGCTAAAAGTTAAAAACTAAATGACAAATGAAAAGGAGATCCACAGGCATGGTACATGCACCATGATTCCACCACCCCATACTTTGCTGGGTTCAGATAATGGTTCAATATGCAACACTGCTACTGTGTTTTTTCGAAATTCGTTGGATCACCATGTTACACAGGGTCACGTACATGTGTCAGATGTGGGTACATGTTTAAGTGTTAGAATTATTTAATTGGCATATCAAAAATATGGGGACACGTGCAAAATATTCACATTCTTTTATATATTTCTTTTATTTTGTAAGTTAAATAGTGTTTACAAAATTCTATACAACATTTCGTGCATAATATGAAAATTTATGTATAACTTTATAATAAACTCAAATTAAGAAATATGATTCTTACGTAAATGTCCAATTAGAAATATCAAATCCATATCTCGCACCCCTTATTCAAATATCGTGTGTTTTTTATTCATTTAAAAGAATTCATGTAACATAGACATCAATTATACCCATTAATATCATATGAAGCTAACACTCCCTCATGCGAGATCCCACCGCGCATGTGGAGGGACAAATATTCACATGAACAAGGTGTACAAGCATATGCATAACAGAGTGCACAATGCCATAAATAATGGGGTGACAAGCTAACAAAACTAGAGCAACATATATGTATACATCTATACATGTATATATACACACACATACAAAGACTGGTATATAATTCCAAACCGCACAGTTTAAATTGTCAATTTATTTATACATACATGTGATTGTTTTTCTTTTTTTCTTGGTCAGGTGGAGTATCTTGAGGGATCTGTCATCCTACCCTTTCAGAGACTAGCCTAATGTCCACTGGTGATTTCAACCATCTCTATTTCATAAACAGAATGCAAACTTTCATTATTGAATATGTAAACTAGAGATTTGTTTATGTGGCTCTTTCAAGATCATTTTCCATTTCATCTATGAAACGCAAAGGACCCATTATATCCCACATACCCAAAGTGGTCAGCAAATAACATATGTCAGGTCTGGTCTGGCATACAAGTCCAGGACCTTGAAGTTCATTCCTCAACTTCACTGGCCAAAATAACTACCCTCCCTGTGCAGAGAAAGAGTTTGGTCTTAAGTCTCTGGTAACAAAACTTACCAGATGTCAGTTTTTAAAAAAATAATAATAATAACAAAAGGAAAAAATGAAGATTTAAACCGATATCTTCAACGATGAAACGAAGATTCCATTAAAAGGGTAACTCTATCAGGTAAGAGTAAAATCAACCACAAACCAACCACATAAAATGTATCTCAGTCATTCATTCATATGCATGTTTGGGGGTTACCATGCATAAGAATTGCTGACATGCATTTTCTGTGACGTTTGTAGTTAGTTGTGTGTGCAGTAATAAAGTTACCAAAATCTGAAAAAAAAAAGGCTAACAAATCATAGTCCAAAGATTGAAACCAATATCTTCACCAATGAAGTCGATATTCCATAGAAGGGCAACTCTATTAGGTAAATATTGAGTTGCCATCAACTTCGGTGCAGGCTCCAATTTGCCCAAAGGCCCATCACAGAACATGGGTTGGCATGCAAATTGGTGGTTGGAGCAGTAGACAGGAACAACATCGTACTTCAGCCATTCGAATTATCGAACAGACAGCCCACCAACAGTTACTGTTATCATAAGTAGAACCTAAGCATTACAGCATATAACATGTATACAAAAGGTGGTTGATTTGAGGGTAAAAGAGTTTTAACAGAAACAAAATCAGTATTTTGGTACTTTTGATTGTTGACTTCAACCTCAACAAACTATTGACTAACTAAATGCATGAATTTGTAAAGAGACTAAAAACTTCAGAAAAGAGACCATAATTTCCTAAGCTATAGGGGTACTTATGTATTAATTACAACCTCAGGGGAGGTCGATGTATCTTACCCTTCATTTAGTACCAAATGAAACCACTTCAAACACCAAACCCAACCAGAAAAAAAGATGGGCACAACTGTTTCCAAAATACACATTTCTTGGATTGAAATCAGTTTGCGCACCACACCGTTTCCATCTGTTCCACTTGATCTTAGTCCAAAGAAAATCCACAGTACCAATACAACAATTCACTGTCGATCTAAAATGTCCTACTCTATCCATTGTAAATGTCTTAATCTTACATTTCTCCATGTGTAGATCATTTACATAAATCACATCCAAACTAAAACTGATCAACAAAAAGGCCAAACACAATTGATTCTACAGACCAACTAATAACAGCCCTGAAACAGCAGATGAATACAAGATGCAAGTCATATGATTACATTTTTCTTTATATACACTAGTATGCCATTTTTTGACGACAGAAAAAGGGAAAAAGAAAAGAAGATACAAATTACACTCACATCTAGCCCTGAAGAAAATTAATGCAGCAGTAAGACAATAGGAAAACCAATTTCTAGGAAGCACATATATAGATACGGGATAAGATACGGGATAAGGATACGATACGATATGGATACAACGATACGAAAAAATTAAAAAAAAAAAGAATACGAATACAGTTAGGATACGTTTATAAAAAATATTATTTTTAAAATTTTTAGTAATGTATTACTTAAAAAATAAAACCCAAAGTGAGAGTAAATTTATTTGGTTATTACAATCGAGCATTTAATACATAACAAATAATCAAAACATTAGAAATTAAAGATAAATCACAAACTTTTCGCGTATTAGAGTTAATATAACAAAAAATATAATAAATTAAAATTTTAAAACAAAAAAATACCCAAAGAAAAATTAAAAAATATAAAAAAATCAAAGTCTCGCATATCCCTATCGTATTCTTCCCGTATTCCCCACGCATCCTCCCGTATAAAAAAATAAAAAAAATATTGAATACTTATTTGACATATCGGATACATATCCTGCCGTATCAGGCACGTATTCGATATGTATACAAAACCTATTTTGAAGTATCCATACTTCATAGACCAATTTCCACTTGTTAGAAAACTAAAGACATCGATGTGAATGTGGCAGATTTTATTTTTACATTTTTGTCGGCCAAACAGTGTCATTCACACATACACAAGGTTATGCATAGTACTTCAAGCTCTAAAAGAAAATCACAACAGACCATGAAAAAGTTTGAGTATAGATTGCCACAACACAAAACCTACGACCCAAGTTAACCATTGCAATGTCATGGTGCAACTGGTACAGTTTTGACACACGGTGATGTTATGACATCTGGCGACTCTGAATAGGATATTGAGATCAGCTTTGACCTATACTTCTCTTCCCCATCACCATTTATTCCTTCAACCAGACTCGCGCTATTCAAATTTTCAGGTGAGAAACCCGGAGAATGATCCTTCTCTGGTAGACGATAAGAGATAGCAATTAGTTTCTCCCGAGTCATTTCATCAGAAGCCGCCTTCCCAGGTTCTTTCAGATCCATAAATGATAATCCTTGTTCTGAAAACTCATAATATGTCAATTCTATTTGAGAGGAGGCCGAGTAAAAAGAAAAATGACATAAAAATACAAAGAGAGAGAGAGAGAGAGAGAGAGAGAAAAAGAGAGAGAATCCACTTCCCCCCTTGCATACAAAAGGCTACAACCATTGATTGAGCGTTGAGCAAACCTAGACGATTTAACATACATTTACTCTATGCTTGCTTTGTTTCTTATTTCAATCAACTTTAGCTAAAAGGGACAACAAAGAAATGCATACTGTACTGCAAGCCAACAATTCGTTGATTACTTCTGGTGTTTCTTGTATACCTATTTTCCCAATCATAGATTAGCAAACGCGGCTAGCATAAAGTAATACAGGAAATGCATACCATTGAATAACTTGATATACATTGTTGAACTCATTTCTTAACAGTTTAAATTTTTGTGACAATTGGTAACTTAACATAGTATCAGAACTCTAATTTTACGAAATCTAAAGTTCTAGTCTCGTATATTTCCTGTTATATTTGTTATTGTGCACTATGTTATGTGTTTGTTGGTGTACTTGTTTAGTTCAGTTTATTTACCTCTCCACGTGCAAGACAGGATGACACATGAGAAGAGTGTTGGATAACTTGATATATATTATTGGGTTCATTTTCTAACAGCTTAAGATTGTGAAACAATTGGTGACTTAACACTTGATATTATGTCACTTGCAGGCTGCAATAGTGCCCCACAGCTGGGATGTCGATGATGTGTCCTATGCAGGATTCACGCCATTTTGTTGTCACAAACATAGATGGTTCTTGCAGCAAGAGAAATTCATGCTTAGTAGGAGTTTCTTCTTCAAGCAAAAGGAAATTCATGTTCCATTAAATTACAGTTTTTGACTCACGAAAGCACAAGGCAAACCAAAATTGACAGAATGGTTCCAGCATACCATATGTACTCTCATTTATTGACACAAATTCACTCAAACCACCTCTGTTCCCTTCCCATTGTCATTAAATTTCAACATCCTTTAAAAGGTAAGGCCCTGTAAGGGAAAAGTGAACAAGAATCCCAATAACTCGAGGGAAAAGAGTGATTTTTTCCATTTTGTCACATGACTCACATCACAATCAATGTTTCAAAGAAAAGCCTCATTGTATTATCAAAGAAATGAATAAAATTAAACACAAAAAAAAAAAAAAACACAACCTGTAGGGAAATAAGTTCAATTAGTAGCTGAAACAAGGAACCCCTGAAAACTCCTTTCAAAGCAGAGCAGCAAGAAAGACAACTGGGAACATCATAATCAGAAGTCCATGTCTTGGAAATTACATGATCTAACCAATATTGGTCAAAGCTGTTTGCTATGTTACATGATCAAAGACCTGGTCATGAATGCAATTGTGTCCAAGTGTTGGACCTCTCTAAACCCCAAATGTTAGAATATATGGATATGCATCCAAAAATTAAATATTTAGGGAAAAATTATTACTTTTTTTTTCTCTCATTCATTATTTCTTGACAAAGAAAAGATATATTAGAGAAAAAAATGCAAAAGAAAAGGAGAACAAGAAGTCCACAATAGGGAAAATACAAAAGAGAACAAAACAGCCAAAACTACGACTCACACTGATCTCCAATCTCTAGAATCAATAACAAATGAATCACTTTAAAAGGAGCTGATACAAAAACTCAAAGGAATGATAAGTAGCAAACACTATCCCATATGGACTCCACATCTTCAAATTTGTCCTCAAATATCCTTGAATTTCTCTCCAATCCTCTTTTGACCATGCGAGAAGCTAAAAATTGATGTGTACAATAGATGTGAACAGGGTTCTAAATTGTAATATTAGAAGAAGTATCGATGTCGGTGATACGGGCGTGTATCGGTCAATATCAAAATTGACTAATACATTGGTAAATATTGATATCAAAGGTTCACAATGTTGATACGTATCGGCCATTACGTCTAACCTTGAATGTGAGCTTCTTCTCCAAACATCTAAAAAGAATTAAGGATCCAATTGCATATTCTGGACACAGTTGGACATGTATCCCATTATCCTTACCCTTGCAGTAGTTGATTTTTCTCATTTCGATTAACAAGAGTAAACTGGTCAAATACAAGCGCCCACATATGTTCATGCCAGAAATAAGAGAAGAAACCTTTAAATAATTCAACAATTCCGACTCTCCTTGGAAAGCCTCCCACATTTTCTTAAGCACAACCTCATACTATATTGCAGCCCAAGGAAAACCCAAGAGCCCCCGATCGATTATCTCAACCAATTCTCTTGATCTACGAGATACATCATCCTTGGAAATCGGTTCAAACTAAATTGGAGCATCATGGATAATATGCAAGAGTAAGACCCACAATCTTCAGTCACTCTGTCATCTTACCAAAAACATATCATAAATACAAGCCATACTTTGCCCAGGTAGAAAGCCCCCTCTAACTGGAAAACCGTACTGTTTCCTCTATTGAAATTCAGAATTGATAGTAGAGGGCAGTTTATTCTACCTGAATCTACCAAATCTCATTCAGTGGCAAAAATACTTCTGAATGAGCAGTTTGCCTCCACTATAAATACAAACCATACTTCTTTCAAGGAAGATATCACTACAAAGTAAATAATAAATTTTCGTAGGTATTGCCAATACATTAAACTTATGCCCATTTGTGACTTTTTGGCTTGATTTCAAGGTTTTCAAATATTTCTACTAGGCGTGTCCATGTATTGGACCAACAAGCTCAAGCCACCTAGCCCAATCCGACCAACATGACAATGGATAGCTTTACCCATAATATGGTCAAGTGACAGATCTCTTAAACTTTTTTCTTGGGTGGTGGTCGGGTTACGAGTTTTGAGTATAATCACCTGCCGAACCCAACCCAACCAACAATTATTTAATTTTATGGACTTATACATTTATTATAAGATTAATTTATTTATTACTTTAATATTTTTGTGTAAAAACTATGTAATTTGGGTTTGTGTGGTTTAATTGATAAATTTATGATCTTTTAAGTTTTAAATATATTTTTAAAGAAATTAATTAAAAATGACTATTACAATTGGCTAAAAAATAGAACGAGCTCAAAAAAAGAAGTCCACAAATTCATAATTATCAGAATTTTACGATTCACGATTCATATATAAATCAATACGAATATATGCATGAATTTATTTTGTGATAAAATCGTGATAAATCTTACGATTCACAATTTGATTTAAAAGTCGATTTACTATTTACGATTCATGTAATTCTTAAAATTATCATATCTAACCAATCTAAAACTTCTGCTTACCATTTTTATTTTATTTTTAAAATATTATAAAACAATTTAGTTCATTTATTGTAAATATAAGATATAATCATGCATAATTTGTTACTTATTTAGTGAGTAAAGAATATAATATTAATAAGACAGGTTCAATTTATATAAAAAAGAAAAAAATATATTTTGTAAGGATTTAAAATATAGTAATAGCACTTTTAATAATTTTCTATTATTATTTTGGTAAACAATTATAGTTTAATATGGGTTAAATCAGCTAGCCTCAACGAATACACAATATTATTTTTATACAATAAGCACACAAGACATGTTTGAAAGTGTATTATGTTTAATCTAAAGAGTTTTCACTCTCATTTATGTTATTTTACTCATCTTGAAACTTTTTGGTCTATTTTATGAATTTCAAAAAAGAATATACTATAATTTCTTAAAAAATCTTATTGTGGTTAGATTTGAGTGAAAATCTCTAGTTATAAAGGTAAATATCTTCCCAATTAGATTATATAATTCTATTCTTATTGTATAATTTGTGTCAATATTAATGTTATTTAGATGTTTAATATTATACTTATAGTTTATACTGAATTTTACAATTCTCGATTCGATTCGATTCACGATTTGACAACTATGTTCAAAATAAGCAAGTTCAAACCGCTAAACCAAATCACACCTACCCATGAACCAGTCAAACCCATGAGCCTAAAACCACCAAACCCATTGGTTGGTTGCGAAAGACAATTAAAAACCGAATACATGTAGTCGAGTGATGGATTAGAGGCCAACCTAACCCAACCCGACCCACAGACACCCCTAATTTATACTCATTCAATCATTCTTTCCACAATTTTTGGCATCTCTTGAATGAATGACAGGTAAGATCATGAAGCCAACAATACCATCTCTAATATTGAGATTTTTAATTTAGTGTACAGAATAGCATATTCTGGTAGAGTCAATACGCTGGCCTAGTACCATATTCATTTATCAAACTACAACCCAATAGAAAAATTTGCCCATATACATAACAGCAACTACATGCAAAAGAGATTAATCATTCAAACATATCATAGACTAAAAATTGCCCATGTCTGAAGGCATTATTAAATAGCTTCATTTACATTGTTGAGCACATTTCTTAACAACTTAAGTTTTGGGAATAATTTATGACTTAACATGGTATCAGAACTCTAGTTCCACGAAATCTTAAGTTCAAACCTCGTAGTGTGTTTCCCTGTTATATTTATTCTTGTGCATTCTATGTGTTAGTACTATTCAGTTTGTTTGTCTCTCCACGTGCAAGAGAAGATAGCACGTAAGGGGGAGTATTAGTAGCTTGATATACATTATCGGACCCATGATTTTGGAACAATTTGTGACTTAACAGGCATAATTTAATTATAAAATTAATTTAAATAATGAACAATCTCCTCAATTATTAAAAGTAATAATGTAATAAATAAATTAGTAAAAAAAAAGAAAAGAAAAGAAACGACATTGAAGAGATTTAAGGTCTCTAGTTCGCGAGAGATTTTGAGAGAGAGAGAGAGAGAGAGAGAGAGAGAGAGAGTTCAGGATAAAAGGTAGGGAAAAAACTAGAGGGAGAGGGGGAAAGAGAGGGGGAGAGAGCTGAGATTTAATCTGACTGTCGAATTACATGGGAAATGATATTAAGGATTGAATTGTCGTTAAATGTCACTATCAACTTCAGCTCCCGTGTAATATAGATTAGCATACACAATACAAAAGGGAAGACCAAACAACCAACGTAGAGATATTTTTTGTTTCTTAATATATTTTAAAGTTTTGGCTTTTCCTTATCTTTTAAGTGTGAAAACCGCATACCACAAGGCGCACCAGATGTCCGTCTCAAAGCAAGAGCCACTGCCAAATTGATAACAAAAAGAGGACAACAAAAATAATGAATTTATATTGTCAACAATCACCACAAAGGCGGTAGATGATTTAATAATTTGCATATGGATCTATACGAGAGAAAAGGAGGAGTTATATTTGAGCATCAAAGAAGAACATCTCAGATTTAGATTTAACAGATTAGATCCTGATTGCCCTGGATGCCCTTTATCCATTTGAAGACCTTAGCCATTTATTTTAGTGATTGTGTGTTAGATTTTGATGTTTAAAACTAACTTCTTGGATGTTCACTGTTTCCATTGCTGGTTCAGCACCCAAATTGACCAGAAATGGAAGTATGGATATACGCTGATCTCCAAAACACTAGTTGCTCTGTCTCCAACACCCCCTGGAATATCTGCTTTAGGGTTATTATTTGGTCCATTTGGAAAGCCACAAACAAAAAAGGTTTTGAAAATTTTTATTAGTGGTCCTCATGGACTCGTAAGAACCAAAAGAAGCTATGTTATGGAGATAAGGGAAACTTTCTCAACCAATGTTATACGTTCCTTGCAACGTGGATCGTTCCAGTGTGAAAAATGACAAGGGGAGCATGGCACGTCAATATGTGCTAAATTGTTGTACAATATATGTAGACTTCTATAGATTACAATATTAAGATGTATTCTTTCAAGCGATAAACATTCCATAACACAAAGTTATTTTTCAAATTATTGACGTAAAGTATATTTCTAGAAAGTATTATAACTGATTCTTTTACATTTTGTCTTGTTAAAACTTCACATTCTCTAGATTTTGGTTTATTACATTTGGTTTTTTCTCCAACGGAATCTTGCAGAAAAATTTAATGAAATATATAGAAATGTATAGTGGATCGCTAGAGATCGCTAAATTCACCATTTTGAAACGAACATGTACCATGTCTCGGAACATGCATTCCCAAATGTAAGTTGCTATAGTGTTGCCATTTTCTGATGCCACAATTCTCAACCCCCCATCTCCCGGCCCCCCGCGCGCGAGAGAGAAGGTAAAAAAAACTCACTCTCTTCCACACAAAACGAAAAAAAAAACTGGTAGGAAAACATAAAGTGACATTTTCCTGGTACAATGAAAATTAAATTCAACAGAGATAGAAGCTTGATGGGGGATCCTGGACTTGGGGTCTTTTTAGAGATGAGAGAGGTTATTGGGTTGAGGGATATTTTAGATACTTATAGACAGCAAAAACTAGGAAGTATAACTTTGGGCAACCTAAAGAGACCTCACCATCATGCTACAGGAGGGGATGACTCAACTTTCAGTGAACCTAGTTCTGAATCGTTCCAACCCCCTTGTAACCAACAGACCATTGGAGGAGAACTATAGGATGCTCATGACTCAATGTAACTGTCAAATCAAACATACTTCGAAGGCAGGCAACCCGTGTGTTGACATGCTTGTCAATATTGGAGTGGAACAGAATGAACATTTGGTGCTGCTACTGCCAATAGGTGCGGCTACTGCCAGATTTCCATGCTACTTGAACTTCCAGATGGAGAAACCAAACACAGTCAATTGATGCATTTGGATTCGATACTCTAATCGAGCTTTGATTTGATTGATTGTCAAAAGATATTTGAATATGATGTCTTTGGTTTAACAAGTTTTGGCATTTGCCCCAAGCTGTTTAAAGAGTCATTTAATTTACAATTGTTTAAAAACACATGAAGGATTTTTTTTTTGGATAAAGCAAGTTACAATTACTTTTTTTGTAAAATTAAAATAGTTGGAGCCTTAGATGATTTACAATGGGCATTAGTAGAATTTAAGGGGGGTAAAGGATAAATACGCTTCACATATAGCATAGAGGTACTATAATAACTATGAAAAAATAAGGATGGGCACATGATCCTCCTGGCCCTTGGGTGCATCCGCCTCTAGCTACAACATTACTGCTTACATAAGAGATTTGCTTCAAGCATGTCTCTTAGGAGATATATTTGTTAGGGATTCCCTTTTCTTTCCTTTTCATTGTAACCAGAAAATAATAATAAGTCATATATGAATTTCAACCAAATGTACAAATCATTCAAGAGCATATGCTAATGAATTTAATTGGCCACGGTATAGAGAGTTATCTAATCTGACATCAATCCCATAGAGAAACGTAGAAAATATAAAGGGTTCTATTTGCATCAGCAACTTGATAAAGTACATCTCCCCTACCTCTTTCTTAGGTCTCTCCATCCAACTCCAATAGCTACCTAACCCTATATAATTGTTAAACTGAATCTCAAAATTCATTCATTTCAAGCCCATTCATCAAAATGGAACCTTAAGGTTTACATGCTAATTATATTAGTTCGCATTTGAAGGCAAGCATTTAACCACAATATATTAAGAATCATGCATAAGTGAAAATTAGAAAATTGTCAATTAGTAAGCACACACTACTCACTCGCTTTTAAGAGAATGGGAAACATAAGAAGAAAATACTTTGGTAATAGTGTACAACACTGGGAAAGGATCAAAATGATATCAAGATCATTATTCATTAGGTACTAAATGTGGAACAAATAACTAGATGTCGTGGTCTTGGTTGTTTAAAAAAACACACACTAGGAAGTTCGCTACCGACTTCTCTTCCAGATATATAAGGAATCAAAATAAGGTGTGTCGTTTTTATATGATCACTAGCCTTCACATATCATTACTTCTCTTAGTTCTCTCAAATAACCAAAAAATGGATTTGCTCTATATGCAATAGAATAGATACAAGCAATGAACAAATGTTTCTTAAACTTATGTAAGAGGTTCTCGGGTCCAGTTTTAACTTTAACCTATTTCTTTGACTTGCATATTAACATAATCCATGTAAAACAAAAACAAAAATTAAAGTCTTGCACTAACACTTTTTTAGATTGTGTGATTTAAAAAGAAAAATAGGAGAAATGGATTTGTCTTGACCCTAATCACTTCTCTAGAGAAATGATTTTCTGTTAAAACCCACCTTTTGAATTTCTCCAAGATGGAGACATACCTTTTCCAAGATTTAGAGAGTGAAACAAAAATTAACCTGCCAGAAACAAAAAGAAATAAAGAAAATATCACCTGGGGCTTTATCCATTCCAAAAATTGACACTTGCTTTTTTCATCATATACATACAATTACCCATCCTTCTCACACTTTATCCAAACAAATGAGGGGAAACACAATCTTTTCTATTTTTCATTTTCTTTTCTTTTTTTTTCTTTTTCTTTTCTCACTAGTTTTCCAATCAGAACCATTACCTTAAAACCCTAAAGTTAAACGTAGCAATTGAGTTTATTTTAACCCCAAAAGCCCCAGTTTGAATTTTTCATGTGTAAAGAATAGTAAAAATACAGAGTTGAATGATCAAGAAGCAAATCCAGATAATAGCAATATAAACTCTCTCCGAGATCCTTATACCGGTACTCAACCTAGAAATTAGATTCCAACTAGTCAAGATTAGTCAAAAGAACTTGTATACCACCAATAGTATCGACCAGATTGCCAGTAACGTAAAACCTAATCAAGAAATACAACTCGTCGTTGGACGAGCCCGGGAGATAGTTTTGGCTAGTTTTAGAGAGAGGATCTAGATAGAGTACGCACCTTTTGCGCGTCTTTGCTTCGATTTGTTTTGTCCCAATCTGTAATCTTCGCTATAAATATTTTGTTGGGATTGCATGTTACTGCTGAACCATTTTAAAATTGGATAAATTACACTTAAGTAGTAATATTAATATATTTTTTTATTTTTTAAAATATTATTTTATTTTTTTATTTTTTTATTTTTATAACACTTAAATTTAAAAGTTAATTTTTATTAATTTTTCAAACGAAAATTATTATGCATCACTATTAAAACATTTTTTTTAATTTTTTTAATTTTTCTATTTTTTTGTTTAATTACAAAATCTTAATTTTTAAAGATTCTCTTGATGTGACAAATAAAAAAAATAAAAAATTTTAATTAAAAAATAAAAAATTACTAAATGCAAGAATAAATAACATAAAATTTAATTTATTAATTTATTTTTATTTTTAAATTTTTAATTTTGATAAAAATTTATTTTCTCGGTGAGATGGAAAGAATTGAAAAATCAAAATAATTTGATCAAATAATATAATCACATCAAACATGTTTTAAAAATTAACAAATAATATGATTTGAAAAAAAATACTACGCTAATACAGATAATAATGTTTAATTAACTTATTTCGTTATATAATAAATAACTTTAAAATTACTATAATTAAATAATTTAAATATTATATCTAAAATCTTAAAATATATCTGCCCACTGCTCTCCTTTATTCAAATTATTTGGCCAAATTATTTTAATTTTTCAATTCCTCTCATCTCATCATCGAAAAAATATTTTTTTATCAAAATTAAAAACTTAAAAATAAAAATAAATTAATAAATTAAATTTTATGTTACTTATTTTTGTATTTAGTAATTTTTATTTTTTAATTAAAATTTTTTATTTTTTCATTTGCCCCGTCAAGAGAATTTTTAAAAAATAAGATTATGTAATTAAACAAAAAAAAAACTAAAAAAAAATTTAAAAAACTGTTTCAACAGTGATGCAGAGTGATTTCTATTTGAAAAGTTAATGAAAATTAACTTTTATGCCTAAGTGTTATAAAAATAAAAACGTAAAAAAATACATTAATATTTTAAAAAATAAAAATAATATCAGTATTATTACCCTTAAATATAAAAAATATAAATATAATTTACCTTTTAAAATCTGGAAGCTTTTAGCCAGGGTAATTTTTTCCTACAGGGGTAATACCACATCCCATACAAATGCGTGGCCGTGGCCCCGATTGCTGGAGGGGCACTCTCACCTCCTATAGGAAATAATTTTTCTTTAGCCAGGGTTTTAACTTTTTCGTATAAGAATTTAAAATTTTGGTAAATTACAAATATCTCCCTAAAAAATACGTAATTACTATTAAGATTTTAAATAGAGTTTTGCTTGATTCTAAACACCCACAATATTACTAAATATACCCATTATTATTTTTTAATAATATAAAATTATCATCAGGGACAATCCTAATGATTTTTTATTTTGTCTCAATCTCTTTCTTTTCTTTCTTCAGCTTCGGCCATTCCTAACTTACGCCGATGACTGTTTCCTTGTGCCGCCTTATTCTTTCCACACACTGTCGCGCCACCCTCTTCCCTCTTCTCACGTTGGGCCTCCCCTTCCTCTTTCTTCTCTCCTTTTTATACTAACCAAAGTTGTTAGAGGAGGGAGAGAGCAAAAAGAGATGAGAGAAAAGGGAGAGAAGACAAGGTGTGGAGAGGTGCGAAGAAATGGTCGTTGATGTCGGTCAAAGGTGCAGGAGTTGGAAAAAGAAAAAATGGGCTTGGAACTTGGAGTGAAATACAATTAGAGTTTTGTGATAATTTTATATTACAAAAAAAAAATGATAGTGTATTTAAGAATGTTGTATATGTATTTAAAATCATCCAAAAATTTTGATAATATCACTTAATTATAAATTTGTTAGACAAAATTGCCCTTTTCCCTTTAGACCCTTTATCCTCTATTTTCTCTTTTTTTTTGGCAAAAACATAGGCTATTGAAATACCTTCTCCACGAAAGAGCTTTTAAATACAAATACTTGTTTTACTAAGCAAATCGATATTTATGCATATTGTACAAACTTTCAATGCAATTAATGAATGTATTTAATAATCAAATGGGTGTATTTAAAAACTCCTCCCCCACACGCTCTCAACAAAATTCATTTTTTTATCTCCCATTTTTTTCTCTTTCTTAATTGATATTGTATCCTCTCCATCTCCCTCTCTTTCTTCCTCAGCTCTATGTCCATTCAACTAGAGCACCATTTGTGCTTTATAAATCAAAGGGAAAGCATTTTCTCTCAAAATGGGTTTTTTTCATTCTCAACATCACTTAAATGACGAATGTATTCATAAATTAAAGAAAATAAAAAATAGTATTAACACATGGGTATGGAAAAAACAAAGACAAGAAAAATGGACCAGAATCATATCATAATGGCGGTGATGGAATTTGATTGCGATGGAGTCGAAATGGTAGTGCGACGAGATTAAAATGGCAAGACAATAGTGATGAAAAAGTGTAGGGGAAGATGATGGGATTTGAGAGTAAAGGTGGTGGTGAACAAAAAAAGAAGAAGAAGAAGAAGAAGAAAGTGATCGTATCGTGAAGGCGGGACGGTGGCAGTGGTGTTGGAATCTGTGAATTCATTGGCCATTGAATTCTAGAATTCAATAGCAGAATTCAATTGCAATTGAATTGGCCAT
>JAOTRH010052308.1:0-52249 GCA_034768845.1 Heliamphora exappendiculata
AAATATAAAATATTATCCATTAAAAATATTTATTCTTAGAAAATAAATTATGAAAATCATCAAAATCAAATTAAAAAATACTTAGGCTAACAAGTACGATTTTTATTATTATTAAAAGTAAAATTATCTTTTTAATTAAGGATATTATAGCTATTTTACTTTAAAAAAAATTAGTATATTTGCGATGTGTATAAATATTTTCTTCAAAAAATGAGACAAAAAAATTAATGATTTTTTTAAAGATATCAAACAGTATTATAAATTAAAAGTTATTTTTTGTTAAAAAATATTTTTTTAGTGATTCCAAACAAGGGCTAACTATATATATATATATATATATATATATATATATATTTGACCATATAAAAATATTACATAAAATATTTATTTCTCATATTCTATTTTTCTTCGTCCCGTATTATATAAAATAAATATTTTTAAAATATAAATACACATATAAAAATATATATTTTAAAAATATTGACCCCTGATCTTACTTATTTGCTTATTGGCTTATAAGTCAAAAAATAAGCCATATCGTTTGGGCAACCAAACAAGTTAAAAATAAGAAAATAAGCAAATAAAGTCGTTTGGGTAGCCAAATAAACAAATAAACTGACTAATAAATAAATAAGCAAATAAGGTCGTTTGGATAGCTGACTTATCATAAGCAAATAAGTAAATAAGTTACAAACCACCGAAACAAACTTGCTTAAATGGGATTTGACTTATTTGCTAATAAGCAAATAAGCCAATAAGCAAATAAACAAGGTCCACCCAAACGGGGCATAATAATATTAAAGCATAAAAATAATACATTTGTTATTTATAATTTTGATTAATATTACTAATCTAAAGTTTAAAAACAATTCCAATATAATCCTGCTTGACTCCACAACTTTCTTAATACAAAGGCCGTGATTGGTAGTTTGGTTTTTTTGATTTTTTGGTTAAAAACGTAAAAAAGTTAATTTTATCCATTTGGCAATAGAGTAAAAAAGTTAAAAAGTCAAAAAGTCAAATCATAACTCAAACTTTCAGAATATTCAAATCAAATTTTTACTACTTTTTAAATACAATAATACTCATTATTCATAACTTATTTACTACAACTGTCAATTACATATGATTATTAATATCAAATATATAAAAAAATAAAATTATCAAATTTAAATTAAAAAAAAACTAACATTTTACCTAAACAACTAATTTCAAAAAAACGAGTTTAAAAACTAAGTTACTAAACAATCTATTTTGAACCCAATTTTAATTTTTTAGCTAAAAATGTAAAAAAGTTAACTTTTAAACTAATTACCAATCGGGGCTAAGGCTCGCGATTTTTAATTTATCGTAATAAAAATATTAAATTAATAAAGTTTAAAGAGAAAGACACATAAAAAATTAAAATGATTATAAAATTTTAAAGGATAAATTACACTGACCTCCTGAGATTTCTGACAAAAACAGAAACTCCTGTGTAATTTCAAAATTTGCACTAACAGTCATTCAGGTTTGATTTTAACATAAAAAAGACCCCAACCGTTACAATTTTCGTTTAATTTAACGGAAACTACTATTCCACCCTAAAACCGCCCTTAAAACCGCTCTCGAAATCACCATCTTCCCCCAAATCACCACCCCCAAACTACCAATTCCAAAAATAACCACCCTCGAAATCGTCGTCCCTCACCCCACCCTCCGCCGCCCAAACCCCCACGCACCACCGGTCCCAAACCCAAACGCAAACCCCAACCTTAACTCGTGCGGCGGCGTGCGGACCCAAACCCACCGCCGGTTCCAAACTCAAACCCCAACCCCAACCCTTGCGACGTGCGGCGGTGGATCTCTCTTTCTCTGCTCTCTGTATTATAAACAATTCCAACTTGCTTTTTGTTATTAAGTTGTCGTGTTTGATATATTGACATTTTATTTTTGTATTTTTGTAAGGAGGATTGAATTTTTTAATTAAAAATATTATAATAATTTTAGTTCAAAAAAATTTAAGGTATTTGAAATCTGTATAGATTTTTTTATTGAATTAAGAGATAAAAAAAGTTGAGTAAATTTTTTGAGAAACCAAACAGTCTGCCTTAAAAGTTGTTTTTTTTTTACAAAAAAATCATCTTTTTTTGGGAAACTAAACAGGGCTTAGCTTGTGTTTGGCCTAATTTTTTTTAAAATTCACTTATGGTCTTCTACTGTAGTCAATTAATTTTTTTATATTCTTTTATATTTATTTTTTTTACAAAAATGCAAAATACTCAAAAAAAACTTTAAAAAAAAAACTAAAGCAAACAAAGGTTAGTCAAACATAAAAGTTCACGCAGCTTTAAAAAAAAATAATAATAAATGCTCCCTTTTAATAAATGGTATAAACGACAGATTTTTCCCACCGATCAAACAAGGAATGGTAATAAAACACTTCCTGATCCCGCCCCGGCCCGGCCCTCATTCTAAGGAAGATCTGTTCTCTTTCATCTGCAGGAACAAAATCGAAGCGTCCTTTGATACTGAAGTTCGGAGCCAGACTCTTGAGAGAGAGAGAGAGAGAGAGAGGAGAGGAGGGAAATGGCGAGGGGAGTTCATGACCATAAGAACAAGGCAGGGGAATTCTTCATGGCGACTTTGGTGATGTGGGCCGTGTCTCTGTTCTTCGAGATTCTGTTCAACCAGCGCACCGAGCTTGTCTCCGTGCTCGCCGGCTTCTTCTTCTACCAATCGGCAAATTGCCTCATTCAGAATTGGGTCTCTCGTGACCCAACCTTCGTCAACACCTGCGTCTCTCTCCTCCATTCCTCCATCACCTCCGCTTCAGGTTCCCCATTCCTATTCGGTTCTTTCTCGAGTGCTATTTTGTTCACCTACCTGATCTATTACGTGGATGATTAGTACTCACTTTTTTATTGGTTCGTAGCACCCACGTTATGCGTGGCTGAATAATACCCACTTTTTTATTAGTTCAAATTGTGTGATGTAGCATGTATTTGGCAATATAATACACAATTTAAACTAATTATATTTTGTTCATACAACTAACAAAAGACCCACTATATGTTTGGCCATAAAAAAACACAATTTAAACTCTTTTTGTGAACTCGGGAAAGAACATTACTTTGAGGAGAAGCAAAATATGAAAAAAGTCCATCATATCATTTCTTTTCCAAATGTGTCCACTTCGAAGACGGGTTCCTTAGCAATGTGATTGAAAGGGAAAATCAAAAGATAAAAGGTAAATTAAACTCATCATCTAGGGATAAGAACAAGAGGAAGCTAAATAAGAAAATTAGAAATCTCTTGATTATTTTAACAAATTATTTTTGGTAATTTTGAGTAGAATTTAAGTTATTGATGTATGTTAATCTTGTGTTTTGTTGGCTCTTTTGAGTTGGGTAGGCTTTTGTGTTTTTTTTTTCTTCGTACCCTCTTGGGCTGTGAGAACTTTTTTATTTTTGTTTGTTGGCTAGGATGTGTTTTTTATCCTTATTGTAAAATCTCTTTTTTGGTATAATGTTAATCGATCATTTACCAAAAATAAAAAAATTTAAACCAATTATATTTTGTTCACCCAAATGACAAGGATACCCACTCTCTCATTGCTCAAAATTGTGCAGCCCACCACATCTTTGTCAATAAAGTGGTTATTATTCACCCACAACATTTTTTTTTTCAAATTTGTTTTCCTTTCCCCTCTTTTTTTTTTTAATTTTGGTTTGTTTGTTTCTGTTTGATATTATATATCTATGTTTGTTTGGTCGTGTCAATTACACATGTTCTCCTTTCTTTTGCGAATT
Organism: Heliamphora exappendiculata; assembly: GCA_034768845.1. Taxonomy (NCBI): domain Eukaryota; kingdom Viridiplantae; phylum Streptophyta; class Magnoliopsida; order Ericales; family Sarraceniaceae; genus Heliamphora; species Heliamphora exappendiculata. Next base: position 3,792 of record JAOTRH010052308.1, read on the forward strand.
TTTTATTTTCCTTTTTTTCTACCTTTTTTTTGTGGTTATTGATAGTTCTATTGGCTTCGTTTATGTGAGTTCTATAAATGTTTTTTTGAGTTCTTTGATGGTGTTTATCATTTATTTCTATTCCCGCTTGAAAGCACAAAATTCCATTTGGATTCTATGTTGACGATGGATCATGGATGGCTGATATTGTTGCACAGGAATGGAAATATTCGGGTTCAATTCAATACCAGTGCTACTTTTGATTTATGACAAGTATGAAGTTATCCAAGAAACCTCTTTTGAAACCTTTTTGGGATGAACACAAACCTTACCCCGCACATAGGAAGGCTTTCCAAGACTTGAAATTGCTAACAATTAAGTTGGTTTATTCGAAAAGACCAAAATATTGGGGTTGGGTTTTTGTTGTACTTAATTTTAATGATAACCAAGTGGAGGTATCTTCTCTTAATGAGTTCTTCTCAAGAATCTCTCTATCCTCTCCCCCATCTGTGTTTCTACTTTTGTCGGTTAAACCTTGATTATCAATAATCTTTGGACTGGCTTAAATTTCTCCAGATGGGCTTTGTCTCCTTTGGAACAACAGTCCAATATGGTCAGGTTTTCCGAGTAATTCTTTGTTCTGCAAACTTCCCTTTAATACACCCACCCACTGCGGCTGCTGTCAGGTTGTTATTATTGCAATTGGAGGTTCAAGCGAATTACCCCTGTAGTAGTAAGCTTGGTATTATTTGAAATCAGCAAGAAGTAGACAATCAATAATCTAATCCTTTAGAGTGATGGGTTGCCTTTAGGGATTGCTAATTATAGTGTTTTTTTTTTTGCCTTCTATTTTTAGAGATGTGGGATCTCATTCTCCTGAATCATATGTGGCTAGTCACTTAGTCCAATTTAAGCAAGCAAAAGATTCTAGAAAAAAGGAGTCGTGAAGGGGAAACTTTCTTTCCTAATGCAGTTCATTTTATGTGATATTTGATAAATTTGGAGCTAGTGTTCTACATATGGTAGGAATTTTGATATATTGACTTTATTGGTAAAGCATCTTAAAAGCTCATCGATCTGCCACCTGGTTTAACGAAAGTAGAATATGTACAAAATTGTATGGTAAGATTCTGTGTTTCAGTGATTTTGTTGTGCTAATTGGTTGAGCTTTGCTAATAACTATTTCATTCCATCATTTCATTGTAGATGCTCAAATTTTGTGCATCACATAATTTTTATTTGATGCATAATTACGTATTGTTGTCTTACCTCTCCTTGGGCTTCCCTTGTCTTTTTCCCTTAGTAATTGCAGCCAATGTCTATTTGTTTTGCAGTGGTTTTCATTTTGGTCAACCAGTGGCTGACAAATGGTTCATACAAGATATTTGAGCACTCACAATTATTTTGGGGCACTTGGCCATGGGCATACCAGACTTTGTGCTTTTCATGTGGTTACTTTGCATATGATCAGTGGGATATGTTGCATTATCGATTATATGATGGTTGGATCCCTTCGATCTTATTGCATCATCTAGTACTTCTTGTTTGCTTTACGCTCGCATTATATCGAAATGTCACCATCAACTATCTGATTCTCACTCTAATTTGTGAGGTATGTCAGAGTATTGTCACAAAAGTTTCTTCCGGTCTGTCTTATCATTTTTTCCCTTTCAACCACTATTTCTCCCTGTAGGATAGTTTTTGAACAATTCCATTCTTTCATTTTTTAAAGGAACACAATAAGCAATGGTAATGAAGGTAAATACATGATATGTGGGGTTAGATCCTCTTTATGGCAGATGGTCCCATGGGGGCATCGTATGTTATCAGCAAAGTTTAATTTGCTAAGTATTAAAGCATGATTCTGTAGGGAGCATTAGAAAGGGAGGGGAGGAGTTAGCAGTTAGGGTTCAATTCTTATTGTTGGCTTTGACTTACTTTTTCCCATATAAAGAAGTATTATAAAATTTTATGGAAGATAAATTTATGATGAGAAAGGTAGCAAAATATCAATATGTTAAACACTAAAAATGAGGATTTTGGCTAAAAGGGATGCTTGCAGAAAGAATTCTATGACAACTGTAATCCTTCGAGTTTTTTTTTGGCAAATCTTGGAAATTTTATCTAATTTATATTAAATAAAATTAAATAGATTACCCAAAATATCCCACCTCAACATAATTTAAAGAGTACTTAACAAATAATTCTCTAATTATTTGGAATTCATGCACAATAGGAAATTAGGATCCCTTGGATTATGGCCTTATTTTGTGCCTTTAATTAAGTTCTTTCTTTTTTGTATAACCCCACATTATTAATATAATAGATGGCTACCCCTCATTGTCGATAAGCCAAAACTTACAAAATTTTTATATTCTTTTTGGTATCAGAGCCAAATTGTTAAATCAGAAAAAAAAAACCTTTGCAAACCCTAAACCTAAACCTTCTCACCGACCAATTCGAAAACCCTTCACCATTGCACAGCCCCAAAACCCAAAACCCTTACCATTGCATACCCCTCACCGTTGACCAACCCCATGCCACCGACTGGTTCACATAGCCTCACCGTCACCCTCTTTGGTTCGCCTTAGCTTTTCTGTCGTCTTTTATGGTTCGCATCTCCTCGCCGTTGATGACTTCTCTGGTTCTGATCACCATCGTTCTTTATTCTTGCCAACGACTATTTCGGCTTACATCATTGACTGGTTCGACATTTGGCGTGTCGTCTTGTGCGCCATCACAGGCTCTCTTTGATTTAGTGGTTTTGATAAACCCTTATTTTTGCTCTTTATACTTGTTTGGGGATATCGATTTTTTCCGGTAGTAGTGTTTTTGGTTTTGCTACTTCTTGGACTATATTTTTAGTAAGCATCTTTTTTATCGCACAATATGACTAAATTCAGTGACAAGAGTGTGTCTAAGTTCTCACAATCAAATTTTTCTCTTTCTCAATATGCAGCTGCTCATCGTGTTTCTAGTGTATTGTTGAATTGAAAAAAGTGGAAAAAAAGTTTGCTGCTTAGAGTCAATCTTTCTGCCTCTATTTTAAGAGTAAAGGCAAGTCTAGTTGGCTTCTAGGGATCGAGAAGCCACTGTCAGAGAATGATCCTAAGCATACTCATGGGATATTGAGAATTACACCATTTTGAGTTGGATCTTCAACTCTATGGAGGACATGTGTACAACATGTTTATGTACAATGATACGGTTCCTCATGTATGGTCAATTTTAACACAAATGTAAGCACCTGTCCGTAATGATGCCTGTATTTTTTGGGTTATAGTAGGATATTTTTCATGCATTTCAAGCGACTTTGGGTTTCTATGTAGCTAATTTTTTTTAGCACTTATAGTCTCGTTATAAAGAGTTGGCCCAATATGAGTCCTTAAGTGATTTTTTAACTGAGGCTGCTTTTATAGTGGTCAAATAGCTCAATCGTCAACATACATATCAGTTCTTGATATGTTTGAAACTTGAATTCGAGTCTCTTTGCATTCAAAATTTGAACACATCTCCCATTTCATCCTTATGTGAGGCCTTTGCTACTATTAATGGTGAGGAGTTTCGCTGCCGGCTAATCCAGCCCGCTCACATTCCTATCTTTGAGTTACCTTCCATGTTGGATCAAATGGCCTTTGCTGCTAGTTCTCGAACCTCGTAACCCAATTAGGAAAGTTGTTTGTTGTCATTGTGGTGAAGGGGGCATACTAAGGCCCGCTGCTTTAAACTTCACCCCAAATTGAAGCAACGTTTTACTAGGAACCGCTCTTCTGATTCTAAGTCCTCGCGAACTATTGTCCTTGTTGAGAATATTGGAGGTTTTGGACCTCTACCTCTTCCTGACTTTAGCCGTCTCCAATCTCAGATTATTTAGCTTCAGGAGTAGCTTAGCTTCCTTACTGCTCAGGCCATGGCATATCTCAGGCTCCTACTGCTACTTTCGGCACAATTACTTCTACTACTTTACATGTTCAGTATGCGAAACCTACTTGAGTTTTGGATTCCAGAACCAATGATTATATGAATGGTGAATTGTCATTGTTGTCTCCCTTGTCTTTTCTGCTAATTACACTATTAAAAGGGTGATGGCTCTCTATCTCATGATATTACCCTAACCTCTATTCTTCATGTTCATAATATTGCCTTTAATCTCTTATCTGTTAGTCATTTTGCTAAAAATATTCATTGCGCTGTTATTTTCTTACCTACTTATTGTTTATTCAAGATCTGAGTTCAAAGATAATTTTTGGTGAGGGATAAGAGTGCGATGGGCAGTACTACTTTGGCGAGCCATCACTATCGCCACTATTTATATCGAGTCTTCAGGCTCTTGCCAGAGTCTTAATCTTACATCTTTTCTCTTCAAACTTTTGACCTATGGTATGCCCGTTTAGAACATGCCAATTTGCAGTATTTTTTTTTGTTATATCCTTCATTAATTTAATGTTGTAAAGTTAATACATTAATGATCTAATAATGTGAACTCTTTAAACATACTCACACAAGTTATATTCCTCGAATGCATCGCGTGCTTGGTATTTTTGATCTTATTCATTCAGATATTTGAAAACCCCCTTGGTTGCTGCTTTCTCGGGCCATTGTTCTTATGTGGCTATTATTGATGATCATTCTAGATGCACATGTGCTACCTCTTTTTATTCAATTTCTCTAGATGGTTAAAACTCAATTTCATATTGTTGTTTGTCAGATACAATCTGATAATAGTGATGACTACATCTCTGATGTCTTTTGCTCTCACCTTAATCAAATGGGTATTTTGCAACAATTCACCAATCCGTACACACTCGAACAGAATGGGTTGCGAAACGTAAGAATCGCCACATTATGTATGTTGTTCGTTGCCTCTTTTGTGGCATATATGTACCTAAGTTTTATTAGCTTATGGTTGAACTCACTGCAGTTGACCTCATTAATTGCAGTTTTAGTTGGATTCTGCATGGTTTGGCTCCCCTTCAGGCTCTTTAGTCTGATTGTAGTTTAATTCCTCTTTTACCTTGGGTGTTTAGCTGTATTTGCTTTGTCCAAAATCATTGCCCCACTCATATAATCTTGATAATAAATATGTTCATTGTATTTTTTAAGTTATTATACTATGTCCAAAGGTTATGGATGTTATAATCCAGTGTCTCGTCACATGTTTGACTTCCTTGATGTTACTTTCCATGAGAATATTCCCTTCTATAGCAGCTCATCGCAGTCTGCTTTATTGAAACCTGTTCCTTGTCCTTCCATGGTGGCTTCTTCACCGAGTGCGCCTGGTTCTCATTTTTTAGTCCTCCTTCAGGGTGGATTATCCCAGGGCCTTCCCTTCCTTTGTAGACGTGCTCTCGCCACCTTCGTACTCAGCCTCCTTTTCTAGAGATCTTTGGATCCAGTCAGATATTTCTTCGCCTTCTATAGTTTCTGCACCTACCCCTTATTCTTCTCGTGGTCACAAATCTCTTCCTGTTATGGTTGATTTAGCAGTACTAACCATCATATCTCCAAGTACGTTTCTTTTGATGATCTTTTAGCTTTCTATTGCACTTTTCTTAGCAAGATTACATGTGTGCCTATTCTCTTATCTCTGTCTGAAGCTCTCCAGAATTCCAAGTGGGTCATCGTCATACAAACCGAGATGGATGCCTTGGAATCGAATTGTATATGGGAGCTTGTGCCCTTACCCTATGATGAAAAGACTTTGGCGGTGTAAATGGGTTTTTAGTGTTAAGTATTTAGCTGATGGTTATGTGAATTGGTATAAGGCTCATCCCGTGGCCAAAGGCTTTACCTAGATTCCTGGCAAAGATTTTGGTGCTGTATTTTCCTCTGTTACTGAGTTGACTACTGTTCGACTTCTTGTATCCTTGGCGGCTTCTCATTGTTGGCCTCTCCATCTACTAAATGTTAAGAATGCCTTTCTTCATAGGGATTTACTTAAAACTATCTATATGGATTCTCCTATGGGCTTTTGGGCTAAGGAGTATACTGGGAAAGTATGTCACCTTCACAAGTCTTTATGGATTGAAGTAGTCATGTTGATGACATCATTTTTACTGAAAATGATTCATCAGATATTGCTTAGGTGTAAAATAAGATTTTGGCAGAGCTTTTAACATTAAGGATTTGGGCCCTCTCAAGTACTTCTTTGGTATTGAAGTTGTTCGTTCTCATCTTCGGATATCTTTTTCTCAGACAATACATTTTTTGTTAAATATATTTAGTATTAATATATTAAGTATTAATATCCTGTGGAGATACCCACAGCATCTATTGTATGCTCTCATTACTTAATAAATGTGTGTACGTCTCACAATGAGAGTACACATTTTTTCGTATTCTCTCTCTCTCTCTCTCTCTCCTATTCTAACATGGTATCAGAGCCATGAAACCTTAGCCACCACAAAATCCTAACTACCACTAGTAGCAAAACCCTAACCCTAGCCGCCAACCACCAGAACCCGACCGTCAGACCACCTCGCCGACCACTGCTGGCAACCCCGAAGGCCTTGCCGACCACCGTCGACCCGTGTCGGCAAATCCAAAGCCTGCGCCGACCATCGTCGGGTCTCTAGCAAGCTTCGCCGACCCTCGTCGGTCCTTCCAGAGGCTTCGCCAATCCTCGTTAGCCCCTCCAGGGGTGCCTCCATCCACAGTCGGTGCAACTAGGGAGGTCGCTGACCCTTGTCAGCCCCTCCAGGGTTGACATCAACCACCATCAACCATCCTAGGAGCTTCGGCGACCACGGGCGACCCACTCTAGGCTCTTGCCGATCTTTGTAGGCTCCTTCCGAGCCTTGCCGCTCACTCCTAGCTCTCCGACATATCTCTGACCAGTGCGGCCAGGTTCTCTTTCCCTCATAGTCATGTTTGTTGGTTCCATGATGCTATGAGGGTCTAGTGTGGTGCTTTCTCGTACCTCCGTGTGGATTGAAACGTGTATTTCGTGGTATTTTTGGTTCCCTTGTTACTGAACAAGGATGTCAGAGGATTTCGTGACCTGCGAATCCCAGGTTGAAGCTGGACGACAGCGTACCACAGAGGTTTTGGTTTTGCTCGATCTAGTGAACAGTTGGCTGACGTGTTCACTAAGGCGCTGCCTGAGCCCCGGGTTCACTACATTTGTAACAAGTTGGGTATGATTGATATCTATGCTTCAACTTGAGGGGTGTGTTAAATATTTTTAGTATTAATATATTAAGTATTAATAATATCCTGTGGGGATGCCCACAGTATCATCTGTATGCTCTTATTGCTTAATAAATACGTGTGTACGTCTCACAATGAGAGTACACGCTTTTTCATATTCTTTCTTTCTCTTTCTCTCTCTCCTATTCTAACATTTTTGACATCCTTCAAGACACTAACATGCTAGGGTGTAAGTCAGTTTCTACTCCTGTGGATCCAAATTTTAAGCTTTCAGTAGAATCTGAAGATGTGCTTCCTAATCCATCTACGTACCAATGTTTGGTTAGTCGCCTAATTTTCTTAACCAATATGAAACTAGACTTGACATTTGCAGTAAGGGTAGTCAGTCAATTTATGCATGCTGCTCGTGAGGCTTGTATGGATGCAGTTTTTCATATCTTGCGGTATCTTAAGATCAGTTTAGGTCTTGGCTTATCTTCTTTGCTGATAGTTATTCTAGCCTTTATGCTTCACTGATGCTGATTATGTTGGGTCTAAAATTGATCTATGTTCTACATCTAGTTTTTATACTTTCTATGGCCATCATCCTATAAACATGTAAAAGTAAGAAGCAAGTAGTTATCTCGAGATCTTCGACTAAGGCCGATAATTGAGCTATGACTCAAGGTACTTATGAAATATTTTGGCTTCAGTGCATTCTTGCTGAGCTAGGTTTTGAGAAAAAAGTATCATCTCTATTATTTTGTGACAACAAATTTGCCATCATGTTTACCTCAGGTTTAGTTATTCATGATCGGATCAATCATATAGAGATGGACATTTACTTTATTCGGAAAAAAGTTCGAGGAGGCACCTTGACTCCCTCATTTGTCTCTTAATCCGAATTGATTGCGAACATGTTCACTAAGTCAGTGAGACCATCTCTCCTTCAGTCCTCAATTGTCAAGCTGAGTTGCTTGATATTTTCTCTCTAGCTTGAGAGAGACTATTGAAATTTATACACATTACAAATTAGGAGCCCTTGGATTATGGCCTGATCTTTGGCCTTATTTTCTACCTTTAATTAAGTTCCTTCTTCTTTTTTTTTTGTATGTAACCTTGCATTATTAATATAAATAGATATCTATCCCGCCTATCTCTCATTGTAGGTAAACCAAAAATTTACATAATTCTTTTATTCTTTCCTCTACTACTCATTGGAGCTGGCATACGAAAAGATGAGAAAATGCCACTCTTTTCAAAGGTGTAACATCAATTTTAATGGCACTTCTCATGATTTTAGATCTCTTTCCACACCAGAAGTAACGTGGGAGGGTTCTCACCCACAATAAGGGCTAACTTAGTTGCCGTGAGGGTTCTTAACATTTCCTAAGTTGCCAAAGTAATCATATTAACGAATAGGACTTCAATATGTCCTAGGTTAGATGAAATGGAAAGAGTAGATCTTAAAAGTAAAGAACATTGCGAGAATGTAAAGAACTAGGATTACCATTACTTTTAAAATGAAGGTACAACTGGAAATTGATATTAAGTGCTTGAAAGTAACAAGAACTAAGATTAAATGGTAAATTGACTGATTTGACATTGGTTGTGCAGAACCTTTCTGTAGTCTTTGTTTTTTCCTTTTATTGAGCTTGACCATGGCAGTTAGCAACCTCTTCTTCCGTGTTTGCACCTCTCTACCTCGGTTCATGGCCTCCTTCCTTTGCTAGTAGCCATTTCCCCCCACGTTCTGCAGCCTTCAACTTCTGTTCTGCCATGTGTCCCTCCCTCAATTGTCTCTTTCTTTGTTAAATACTAGCATAGCGTGGGACCTTAAATTCATCCGGAGAAAACTTTAAGAATGAGGTTGAACAATTTTCCTAACAAAAATCACGACGAGTCTCTCCTCCATGGTAAAACCCTACTCCTGCAAGAGTTAATGCACTGGTGCTATGTCCATATTTAGTGATTGACCTGGCCAACAGGACTCTAGGAGTCTTGCGCCAATTGGATAAGGAAATAAGAGAAGATTATGGAGGCATAACCCTAATCCAGCAGGAGTTGGTCGGATAGGATCCTATTTGAATTTAAAATCCTCCACAATTAGCTTAAGCTGCACTGATGGCCTTGCAATCCACGAATGACGTCATGTGGCCCTATCTCATTGGGTTGTCACTTTAGGGTACACACTATCACATAACTATAAAATGTGACGAGTTTCACGTAGCTTATGAAGTAGCATTGTTGGGATGTGAAAAATGTAGTTTTAAGTACAGGGGCAGTTTTAATGCAACCCAAAGAAATGACAAGGCTGTATTTAGCATTGTTGGGATGTGAAAAATGTAGTTTTAAGTACAGGGGCAGTTCCGATAAAAAAAAAGTACAGGGGCAGTTTTAACACAACCCAAAGAAATGACAAGGTCTTCTTAAGATGCACATGCAGCCCAATTACTTTTGGGAACTTGAAGATTGAAACTAGGAAAATGAAGTTTTATGTGGGAAATGTCAATCTTGCATTTTTAGAACTGTGCAGAATAAAATGTCAATTTTATTTTAAGATAGTTTTTTTTTTGCCCCTTCCTTTTTCATTTCTCCCTCAAATGTACTGATCTTTGATGAGAATATGTAACATCTCAATGTCTGTAGCACTTGAATGCTTTGAGATGTAGAAAACATAGGGGGAATGCTTTGAGATGTAGAAAACATGGGAATTTTATATGGGCCCTTTTGATACTGTTTCTTCTCGAACCTATTTTCTGTTTTCTATAGCTTTGGAGATCAAGTTGTATAAAAATTCTGCTGAGATTACCGTGCATTTGGTTGAAACAGCGAGCTCTTTTTTTTTTCTTTATTTAATATTTTGGTCCAATGGCAATTATTGGACTGTAGAATGTGCTGAAAGGGTTGAAGGTGTTTGTTGTGGGGTGGGTTTTGCTTGCCTTTGCCTCATCACATCCTTAACTTCCCAAAAACCCCATGAAAACCGGATTCAATCTCAGATTTCTAGGTCTGTGGTACCTTGTCTAAATTTTGTTTTATGCAACTACTCGGATGGCTTCAGGCAAGATCTCAAACTATTAATAACTTGTGATTTGAAATTCTTTCGACTCTGCAGCTGCATTCTATCTTTCTGCACATGAGAAAAGTTCGACGAATGGCCGGTGTTCGCGACGCCAAGAGCAAAATTGTGAAGGCAGAATGGGTTCTCAACTGGGTAACATTTGTTTTAGCAAGGATCACTTCCCATGTTCTCATAACTGTCAAGCTGATCAAAGATGCTCCCAAGTTTGGAAAGGGTGTGGAACTTCCTCTTGCTCTCATTGGCATGGCCGGGATGAATTTTCTCAATATTTTTCTCGGCATCGATCTCTTCAAGGCTCACAGGAGGGAAATAAATCCACGGCAGAATTATCGTGATCATCGTGAATGACAAACCAAATACAATTTATTTTATTTTTTTACATTTTTTTGTGTCTTGTTTCCTGGAATCTCATCACTTGTTCAGTTGGATTGGGAAGATTATATTGTACAAGAAAATGCATCTGTTAGATTGTGTTGATTGTAAGTTAAAAGAGAAATAACAGTTTAGCACGATATGGAGCAATGAAACAGAAGATGACAATATAATTGGAACACCATTGTACTTGTGTCCTTACATGGATGAGTTGTTTTGCATAGTTATATGGTAAAGACAGCTCATGTTTTTTTTAGAAACGTGTTCTCTCTTGTAACATATTTTAAAAAGAGGGACTGAGATTAATTTAAAATTAAATCCTAACATCAAAAGTTCACATTTTTTAAAATATATTCTCTCTGTTTTAACACATTTTGAAAAGAGCAATTGAGATTAAGTCCCTGTTTGGCTTTTTCAACAAAGTTGGTTTATTTTTTTGAAAAAAAAAAGTCAACTTTTAAGCTGTAGTGTTTGGCATACTAAAAGAGCCACTAGATTTTTTTTTTTTTTTATTTTTTTTTAAAAAAAAAAGTCTATACATATTTTAAACATTAACTTTTTTTGAGATAAAATAACTACAATACTCTTAATATAAAAAGTAAATTCTTGTCACACAAACAAAAATTATATCAATATTTCAAAATTACAATTTAAAAGCAAGCAAAAAGTACAAGGATTTTAGATATTTTAATAAAAAGCAAAAAAATAAAAAAATTACTACAAAAAATTATTTAAAAAATTCTAACTTAAATTCTATGATTAAGAATATATAGTTTTCAAAACATTTTTAAATTGGTGAACTTAACTTACCGTAAAAAATTTAGAATTTGCATTAATTTTATCATTTTTAACTCTTCATTCCTCCTTTCCCATATTTCTCTCTTTTTTTGACAAATCTATTTTAAATACCTCTATCTCATCTAAACAAACTCGTTTCAAAATTTTTTTCCCTAACATGCTCAAGGACCGAGAGCCCTCTAGAGACCTTTGCCAAACTATTCAAAGTTGGCTAAATCCATTTAAACAAATTCATTCCGAATTTTTCTCTAAAATAAATCTATTTACCATTGGTAAATTATATTCAATAGTATCTATAGACACAAGTAATTAGCTAATTATATATAGGCGACTTGAAAACCTACCACCACTTTGGATTCAGCCTTGTGAGCTCACTGAGCTGCATATAGCATAGCTAAATTGCTCTGAAAATTCTCTTCTAATGGGGGATCTTGTTAATTCTCTACATTTCAACCCATTTCTTAATTATGAAAAAATTTACCCTTTTCATCTAATTTATCCTGTTTCTTCATCTTTTTCATGTCATAGAAAAAATTATTTATTATTATCCGAATTTATTAAAACATTTCCATACTAAATATATCTATACTATATACAAAGAGAGCTGAGGAGTTTTGAAGTCCTGTTATTTATTTTATAATTCTAATATTATTCCTAATTAACTGTCATCTCATTTACTAGGTAATAATAGCAACCACAAATTTGTTACTTCAAACTTAAATAAGGCCGAATACCCTCTCTCTCTTTTTATCTTTTTCTATTTTTCATTTGGCCGTCGAGAAAATAGTAGGAAAAGAAAATAAGTTTTTGGTTCTATTCACAACTTTTTCGAGTATGTGGCTTAACGAGTTTGTTGATATTACTGTATAATTTTTTTTTAATTTATATTTATTCAAGTTGCACACATATTATGTGTGCCTAAGAGACTAAGTATATATACATATATATATGAACACAAGTTTCCTGTAAGTATCTACATTTTTTTGATATTTTTAATTATCTATATATATACTAAATATCTGCTCAACTTGTTACAGGGGTGGTGGCGCAGCTGGCTAGCGCGTAGGTTTCATAGGTACCGAGTGATCGTGAGGTCAATGGTTCGAACCTCTCTTTTTATAATTTTAACCATCCAAACCACCCCAGCTTAAATTAAAATTGTTAAGGGATAAGATAAATGCGTTAGAACAAAATTTTTAAATTTCTATTTTTTGGAGTTAAAATAATATTAAATTTAAAACAATTAAAATAATATAATACATAAATAACATAAAGTATGAAAAGATGTTGCCTAAGAGAGGTACTTGACACTTTTTTAATTATGATATTATTTTTCACGTGATAATTCAAATAGAATGTATTAGCTTCAAGATACAATCTAAGAGCTCACAAGTATTTCTCATCATGTTCACGTGTACAGTCATATGGTGTACACACGTATTTAACATTAAGGTGTTCAATTTTTTAAGCAATTTTTCAGTGCAGTGTGCTTGTAGCATTAGAACATTTTAAATTTTTGATATTTGAATACTAAGGATCACATTAGCATTTCCCATGTCTTTCATGTCAAAATTAAACGATAACATGCATTTAGTTTTAATCATAACATCTAACTATGTTCTAAATATAAACATGTCATCAACGTAAAGACATATAATAACAATAGAACCATTATATATTTTACAATAGATACATCGATCAGCGTGATTAAGAGTGAATCCATTAGGAATGAGCACATAGTCAAATTTCTCATGTCATTATTTAGGTGCTTGTTTTAATTCATAGAAAGATTTGATTAATTTGCATACTTTATTTTCTTTTTCCATAATGACACAACTTTCTGGTTATTCCATATAAATTTCTTATTCTAGATCGTCATTTAAGAAAGTAGTTTTAACATTTATTTGGTGAATCACAATATTAAATATGGATACTAGTGCAATCAAAACTCTTATAGAAAAAATTCTAGTCACGTGTACATAAGTGCCAAAGCAATCTATATCTTTCTTTTGAGAAAAATCCATTGCCATTAAACAAGCTTTGAATTTATCTATAGATCCACTAGGTTTTAATTTTCTCTCAAAGATTCATTTACATCCATTTGGTTTTGTTCTTGGAGGTAGATCTACTAATTTTTAAGTGTGGTTAGCTATTATAGATTCTATTTCACTATTAATGGCTTCTTTCCAAAAAGTTGCGCAAGGAAAAGTCATAACTTCCTTAAAAGTTAAAAGATCTTATGCCATTAAGGTGTAAAAGTCATCGCCTAGGTTATGGCCTTTCCTTGTCTTTTACTTTTTCTTGGTTCAAGTTTTAAATCTATTTGATCTTCACTTGGTGATTTAGAATCTCTATTATTTATAGATTTTTCAACTTGAGTTTTAAGAGGAAATACATTTTCAAAAAATATTAAATTCTTAGTTTAATGACTGTATTAGGTTCTAACACGTTACTTTGGAGTATAAGAAACCTATAAACAATACTGCTATCAGCATAATGAATAAACAAACAATTCGATGTTTTTGACCTAATTTTTTTTCTTGGATTTTGATGACATTACTTTAGTAAGGCACCCTCACATTTTTAGATATGAGAAGTAAGGTGCATGATTTACCACAAGTTGTTAGGTACTCCTGAACTAATTAGTATTGCATTCATTATTTTTTTTAGAGTTTTATTTTTACTTTCAACCACATCATTAGATTCTAGTCAGTATGGTGGTGTAAACTCAGATTAATTTTTGTTTTTTCACAATATTTATTAGAAAAATTTGAATTATATTCTCCTCATCTATCAAAGTAAAAGTTTTTAATTTTCTTATTGGTTTGATTTTCTACCATAGCTTTAAAGATCATAAATTTTTCTCCAGCTTCATCTTTATGTCTTAAAAGATAAATTTTTGTAAATCTTGAAAAATCATCTATAAAGGTGATGTAAAACTATTTGCTTCCTCTAGTTGGATTATCTTTTAAGTCACCTAGGTCTCTATGGATTAAACTAAGCAACTCAGATTCCCTGACAATGCTTTTACAAGTTTTTTAAAGTAATTTTTGCTTCAACACATATTTGGCATTTATCTACATTATTACTGGTTATGGTAGAAATTAAACCTAGTTCTTTTATTTACTTAATGTAAGAGAAATTAGCATGTCCTAATATACCATACCAAGTATCAATGGATTCAACTATGTAAGCAGAAGAAAATTCATTATTTCAAAAATATTAAAGATAAGCAGACCGCAACTGCAATAACTCTTCCCAACAAAGACATTATTCTTACTCAGGATCATTTTGTCAGATTCAAAATAGACATTGATCCAAACTTTACTCAACAGTGAGACAGACACAAGGTTTGAGCATATTTTTGGAACATGGAGCTCATCGGTTAGAGAATGAGTTTTTCAGCGGTTAGCTTGATCACAACCTTTCCCTTTTCTAATAATAGGTGAGGGCCTTGAGTCCCCTATAAAGAAATGTTTTTCCCCTACTCCAATAGGAGTGTAGGAGGTTAATGCATTTCTGTTTCCACAAATATGCCTGGTAGCTCCAGAGCCTACTAACCAATCTTTTTCTCCTGCTATCATGTTTACTTCGGAAACAACTACAACAATAACATTTGCTTCAATCTTTTTCTCCTACTATCATGTTCACTTCGGAAACAACTACAACAATAACATTTGCTTCAGCCAATTTGACACTTGGTTTAGTAGGATTATCATTTCCCTTCCTATGTCTAAACTGATGCGCATGGTGTCCTGATTTTTCACAAACATAATAGTTACATTTCTTTTTGAAAGTTTGACCTTGGAACTTATGTTACTTGCCATGTGGTTTGTACTGCGAGCCACTTGGCTTGTACTTCGGCTTTCCAGCACCTTCCCTTGGCTTTTACATTATCACATTTGCTTTTGCAGCATTCTTTTGGCCTTTCCAGCTTACATCAGCAGTCTGTTATTCTCTTTGATTTGAACATGGGCAATGATTTTTTCGATGGTCATGTCCTTCCTTTTATACTTCATGTTATTCTTATAGTCCTTCTAACTATTAGGAAGTTTTTCAATTAAAGCAGCAGTGATTAATGTTTTGGGCAGTTCGATCCCTTCAATCTTGAGTTCAAGGGCAATGATGTGAAACTCATGAATTTGAGCCGAAACGTCCTCATCATCTTTCATCTGAAAATTTAGAAAATTTTCTACAATATATTTTTTAATTCCAACATCTTAAATCACATACTTTTTAAGAAGTGCATTCCAAATCTCATGTCCGTGATCCGCACCACAATAAACATCAAAGAGGTCATTTAAAAAAGAGTTCAAAATGATACTCTCGAACACCTTATCAACTACATCCCATTTAGAGAACAATTCTTCATAATTATTTGATTCAGGAATGAGACAAGGCGTGGTAAGAACAAACTGGATGTTGAAGATATCTATAACTAGATTCATCTTTTGTTACCAGTATTTGAATAATGAACCACTAAATGGTTCAATTTTTGTCATGTCGAGCATAGCCCGAGTTACAACAAGCATTACAGTATTCATAATACTCTTAAGATTATTTTTGTTGTAAAATTTAAAGAAAATAGTATAATAAAATATAATTAAGTAAACATGATGATATCACCAGTAGTTGCAAGTGTGTTGTTGACACTCTCATTAAAAGTATTTTCACACTCATTGAAGATGATTACTCGCTGCAAGAGGATAATGGCGATATATTCTTTAGTAACCGCTTCTAACAGACCGTATTCGTAGAGAGGAGGAGATGAGAGAATTCAATTTTCTGTGTGTCTAATGAGCCAAAGAGCTTATGAATGTATAGAGCCAGAAACATTGGTTAATTAGAAAATTCAAAATTTGTTAAGCATTAATCAAGCAATTAAAACGGTTAAAAATTATTGACAAAAATTAAGTTTTTATAAAATAAATAAAATATATAAAATCTTTAATTAGCAAAACCAAGCCAAATCACACGCACCCATGAGGTCCAAATTCAGGGATTTGCACTCCTCGAGTGCGAAACCCTCAACGCACGCCCAATTAATTGATTTTTGGGCCGAATTGTAAAAATAGTTGAATTTTGGCCCATTATCATGCATGCGATGGGCTTCCTTGAGTCTAGCCATATTTAGAACACATGAAAAGTGTGGAATTATATATGTAGCTTAAAACTCTTGTAGATTTTAAATATAGAATAAAATACTTTTTTCTTGAAAATATCAATACTGTTCCCAACAGTCAATAATTCTCTTTTTATTAATAACCATCACTGCATCCTGAAATCATATTATATAGAAAAAACTAGAAAGAGAAAATATAGATCGTTTGGTTACGTTTTCTCAAATTGTTTTTTGAAAATTGTATTGTAAAAATAAATTTAAGAAATAATTTTATAATATTTTGAAAAGAGAGATTGTATTTGGTTATAAGAAAATATAATCAAACGAATTGGGAAAGAACCATCCTCTAGAGTTATTTTGAAATCGCCGATCACTCACAATAGGAGGTCCTCCTACTTTTGAATCTCTGGTTGAATGATGAAAAATCGGTGGCTAGAGGTCGACAACGGCAAGAGGACGACGATGACGGTGAAACTCAATGGCGATGATGACAATGAGAGACCACGATGAGGGTTTCGAATTTCTAGGGTTGACAACGGCTAGAGTTTCAAATCTCTAGGGTTGACGACGGCGAGAGAACAATAACGGCGGCGACACAACGACGACGACGACGACCGTGAGATTCGATGACGACGATGACTGAGTAACGGCGAATGTTTTGAATTTTTAAAGTCGACGATAGTTAGGGTTCCGAATCTCTAGGGTTGCCGATGGCAAAAGGACGACAACAATAACAACGAGACTCGACAACGACGCTATCAAGTTGACGGCGAGGCTGTGAGGCCGATGATGGATGATGCACGGTTCAATTTGTTGAAACAATTGAGTTAGAAAATTCTCAAAATAAAATTTTATTTGTTCTCACTTTTTTCTATTTTTTTGTTTTGTACTCAGTTTTTTTTTTTTGATAAAAACAATGCTTGAAAAACTCAACCAATGAGATTTTGTCACTCTTTCAAAAAATAAAAAGTGAGAATTAGTTCAAGAATAGCTAACCAAACGGGCCTAGATCTGTTTTGTATTTTTTTTCTATAAATACCCCATATATAAAATATGAAGGTGTGGTCAGAGTTGTTCAAAGAAAGAAAATGTAAGATAGAAAGAGGTAAAATAAAAAAGTAGTTGGCATACTGGAGGGTGCAAATTCAGTAAAAACCAAAATTCCTTTAAAAAAGACAAAATAAATAATAACGGTGGGAGGACCGAGTTATTTTATTAAATTAGTATCTCAAATAATATGAAACTATCATAAATGTTAATGCAATAAATTTTACATAAATTATACTTAAATTCAATACTCGTAATTATACCGTATTATATGGCAAAACAAGTTGTCACCTCTAGCATTATTGTAAAAAACAAAATCATTATCTCTTTAGTTTGTGTTTAGA
Source organism: Heliamphora exappendiculata (assembly GCA_034768845.1). Classification (NCBI taxonomy): domain Eukaryota; kingdom Viridiplantae; phylum Streptophyta; class Magnoliopsida; order Ericales; family Sarraceniaceae; genus Heliamphora; species Heliamphora exappendiculata. The sequence continues at coordinate 21,667 of JAOTRH010052308.1, forward strand.
CTAACTTTTTTTTATGATTTTTTTTTATTTTTAGTAAAAAAATTTTAATATTAGTTAAAATGAGTGTACTTTCTAGATTCCTCTCATCATGAAAAAACATAAAAATAAATTTTTTTGATAAAATTTTTTTAAAAAAAAATCAAATAAGACGAAAAAGCCAATTTCGTTGGCTTTTTGGCCTTTTTTCCTTAATTTTTTTTGATTTTAGTGATTTTTTTTAAAAAATTAATCTTAACGAGCATATCTTTTAAAATCCCTTCATCACAATAAATTAAAAAAATAAAAAATTTAAAGAAAAATATAAAAAAATTCAGAAAAAATGAAAAAAACTCTTAAAAAAAGCCACTAGACTTTTTAGTCCAAACATAGACTTAATACAGGGCCGGTCCTGAAAATTTAGGAGCCCAAAGCGAGTTTGAGATATGAGATCCCAATAAACATAAAGATAAATTTTAAAATTAATTATAAAAATTTAAGTCAACTAAATATATTTGTAGTCATGTTTCAATTATAAAATTAAATTTATAAAAAAAATTAAATGCAACATAGTACCACTTATACATTATGCTTTTAACTTATCTAATATAAACTTTTTAACAATAAAATATTTTTTTATTTAATATTTTGTGTTTAACTACAATTGGTAAAATAAGAATTAACACTTTAAGATTGAAAAATTATGACTCAAGTATATATTGATTGTAATTTTTAATTTTTTATATTCTATTCGTATTAGTTAGCATTTTAAATAATTAAAATTCTTAATAATTTAGAATAACATTAAAATTGTGCAACTTAAAAAAATGAATTAAAAGAATATAGAAAGGTTTAAACTTGAGACAAAAAATACAAAAATTATAATAATTACCACTCGTGATTACAAAATTATCAACATAAAATTTTTTAAAATATTTATTTAAATTTAAATTTAAATAAAATCTTAAATTTTAACAAAAAAATAAGGAGCACAATGCGACAGCATTGCCCACTTCCGCTCATGGCCGGCCCTGACTTAATATTGGCCCTGACTTAATAACATGATATGACCATTGTACCTAAATTTAAATCAGTAAATTACAATTTACCCTGCAAAACATTATCTCTGGAGCATGAAGCACACACCCAGAGACGTGGTCACTCTATTTACCCATCACACCTTCTCCCACCCTATCCACATCATCAAACTTTCTCATACACACAAACCCTCTTCACCTTCCACTCTCCATCCCCTTAAAAAACCCATTAAACCACCATTAGGAGAAAGAAAAGGGAAGAACAAGAACAACAAGAAGAAGAAGTTGCAGAGAGCAAATAATACCTAATTTGTTGCTGTTCTTGTTCTTGTTCTCATCTACCAAGAAATTCTAACTGGTCATCAAGAGATGGCTCAGACCATCTTCCTCACTTCCAGTGTCTCTGGACATGCAGTGGATCTGAAGAGGCAGCAGCCATTGCTTGAAAGGCTCAGACCCAAACCATTTTCTCACATCTTACTATCCCCTTTTCCATCTTCTTCTTCTTCATCATCATCATCATCATCATCATCATCTTCATCTTCTTCTTCTACCTTTAATCCAACCACCACCATTGCTCTCTTCAAATCAAAAGCCAAAGCAGCTCCTGTCAAGAAGGTGAACCCATTAATCTCTTTATTTTGAAGCATACATCCTCCTAATTTTGTTTCATTATTGTTATTATTATTCAATAATGTTCCATCTTTGCACAGCCGAGCTAGATCCGAACAACCTGTAAAAGGAGGAGTTAGTGGACACCGGTGTAGTGTTCGTCAGCTAGAGATCTTAAAAAAAAAAAGATAATAAAATTAGGATTTAAAATTTTTTTTTTTTTTTGAATTAGAAGAGGAGTGTGTCTCTATTCTTATGTTTTTATAAAAGTTCTTTAGTTTATTGACTAAACGCTACGTAATTTATCAGGTTTTCTGTGTAGTCAGTTAAATATAGGCTTATTTAAGATCTACCCATCATTATTATTTGTTAATTCTGATTCTGATGGGCAGTTGCAGGTTTCAGAGCCAAAGCCGAAGGTTGAAGATGGCATTTTCGGCACCTCCGGGGGAATTGGGTTTACCAAGCAAAATGAGCTTTTTGTGGGTCGCGTGGCCATGATCGGTTTCGCCGTGAGTCCTCTATCTCTATCCTCTCCAATTCGCCGCGAATGTTCAAAAAATTCTGAATATTTATTTTTTTTCAAAAAAAAAGAATAAACAAATTAGGATATTTAGAATAATTTTTTATAGTATTTTTTTTATTTTTATTAAAATATCTGATATACCCATATTTTTTTATTTTTAAGTTGTAGTATTTGAGATATTTGCACGATTTTTTTTATTTTTGTGATGAAGATTAATTTTTTAAATTAAGAGTATTATAGTAATTTTAGTTTTAAAAAATTAAGGTGTTTAGAATGTGTATAAGCTTTTTTCTTGAATTAAGAGATGAAAAAAAAGTTAGTTGGTTTTTTTTAGAAAACCAAACAGTATGGCTTAAAAATTGACTTTTTGAAAAAAAAAAATCAATTTTTAAGTGATCCCAAGCATGTCCTTAATTTTGTGATCTTACCACTTTTTTTTGAAAATTTTATCTCAATTTTAATTGGATCCTGCTTAGTAAATGATAAGAATTAATCTCTTAATAATTAGTCGAAGATACGGACGAACTAATTCAATTACCTTTAGATATAAAAAATATATATAAACTTATACAATGTGTGTACAAAGCAAGTGTTAAGTATCTATAAAAGTTAATAATAAAATAACATAACCTATAATTTAAAAATAGATAGTTTAGATTAAACTATTTGTAATTTGAGTTGTATCTCAAGTAAATCTACTCTATGCATTTTTAATTGTAGATAAATCTACTCTATTGTAAAAATAGTTTTTTTTTAATCTTATTTTATTGTTTAAATTACTTTTACTACACATGTACAAAAATTGTATATATGGAAATGCCAAGTATTCGTAAAATTTACTCATAAAATTATACACAATTTCCTTAACGGAAGAAAGGATAATGAACCTCGCACTTTCGGAGCATAAGAAAAATATTACAAAAATTCATTCCAAGCTATGAAATGAAAAGTTTATTCTCAGCTTGGTTCTTAAAAGGAAGAGAGTTAGCCCAGGAGAGGAGATCTCTTGATAAATTTATCAAGGGTTGTAATAATTGATATTTTTTTTATAAATAATTAAAATTTAATTTTTTAAACATAGGTCATCCAAAAAATATCCAAAAAATATCGAAGACCCATCAAAGCAGGAAAGCCAGAATCTTTTAGGTAAGAAATGGTTCTAATTCATTTTGTAATTTAAGCAAGGGATTAGTGGGGGTGGGGATCCTGAGAATTAAATTGAGGTGTTATTATTATTATTTTTTTGGTAAATTATATTTGCACTCTTGTATTTAAGGGTAATAATACTGATATTTTTTTTATTTTTTAAAATATCACTTATAGTCTTTATATTTTTATTTTTGTAACACTTAGATCTAAAAATTAAATTCCCGTTAACTTTTGGACGAAAAACACTGTTGAAACAGTGTTTTTTTATTTTTTTTATTTTTTCTTTGTTTAATTATAAGATCTTATCTAAAAATTTGTAATTAAAAAATAAAAAATTACTAAATACAAAAATAATTAAAATAAAAACATAAACTTTAATTTATTAATTTATTTTTATTTTTAAATTTTTAATTTTGATAAAAAAAAATTATCAAAATTAAAAACTGGAAAATAAAAATAATTAATAAATTAAAAATTTTATGTTAGTAATTTTTTATTTTTTAATTAAAAATTTTTAAATAAAATTTTGTAATTAAACAAAAAAAATTAAAAAATACTGTTTCAACGGTATTTTTCGTCCAAAAGTTAACGAAAAGTTAACTTTTAGTTTTTAATTTTTTATTTAGTTATTTTAAAATATTATTGATTAAGAAATTACCTTTTGTCACTGTACTGATGAATTAAATTACATTTTAATCAAATGAGATGTTTTTTACTTAAATTAGATTTTTAAATTAATAAAAATAGTTCAAACCATAGTTTTGGTAAGAATTAAAATATTTTATTTAGAATAAGATATTTTTTGTAAATGAATTCTTCATGTGTGTTTAAATATGTTCAAAAAATCATCTTTTGTTGTCGCGGCAACGAGCTCGACCACGGTTCCTTGTCATCGTCTTGTCGTTGCCACATGGCCATTGCTTCGTCTCCTTAGCGACTTTCAAGATGCCCTAATTTTTGACTATTTGTCTTCGTCACAATGTGTTTAAAAATTTGTTACTTATAGGAAAAAACGTACTTAATATGTTTTAATAGAGCTTATTATAATAATAATAATAATTAATAGTACAAATATTTATGTATATTGTACAAGTATTCTGACGGCCTAATTAGCAAGCTAGCTTTTGAGTGTATTTTTTTTAGCGAAAAAGTTAAAAATTAATATCTTTCATTTGATAAAAAAAAATTAAAAATTTTTAAAATTAAAAAAAGTCAATTCAAAACATAATTTTGTAGAACATTCTATTCGTGCTCTCATTTAATTCAAAAGTACGAAAATACCTATACTTAATACCTTATTAACTGTCAATATCAACTATGCACCATCGTTATAATTATTTGTATACAAAAACAATACTGTCCAAGTTATTTTGTGGGAAGGAGGCTATGGCTCCCCCAATTCTTTTTACATTTATTTTTATAAGTTCTGAAGGAGCCGAACATAACCATACCGAGTTCAGGACAAAACAAGCCAAACATGGCTCTAGACCAAGGCCCGGCACAAGACAAGGTTTTGATTCGATTCACGTTGTTGAAACAGTCCAGAGCCCAGGGCCTTATTCGAGAGGGATGGAATGAGATTGAAAAAAGAAATTTAAATTAAATCTGGAGAAAGAATTATATGGAAGGACAATAATGTTCAATTATATTTGTGTGAAGGAGGCCATGGCTCTCCCATTTTTAAACAAATATTTTTATAAATTTTATATTTTTTTTTTTTGCAAGAAATGCTATAATACATAGTGACATGTCCTTTAAATTTTAATTTTTCTTTACTAATTTTAATTTCGTGACCTTTTCATAACATATATTGAGATGAACTTTAAATAGTTTGTTGTAATCTCTTTTATTAATATCTGAAATATTCATTGTTTATATCACTATTTTAAATTGTTTTATTAGTTGATATAAATATTACAATAATAACAAATCAAAAAAATTTGGTTCCGCCCTAGCGCATACAAACAGAGAATTTGGAAACCTTCTTTTTTTCCAACGCCCTGGCCAAATGGCTTTAAACCGATTTAAAATCAAATTTTTTTATTTTTTATTTAAAAATTAAAAAGTTAAAAAATCTCTTTTTGAACTTAAAGGTTTTAAATTTTTTTACTTTTTATATAATTTTTTTATATTTTTAAAAATATCTTAACTTTTGTTATACACATTTGTTTTTTATAAAAAAAAATTATATTTTAAAAATTTATTCGTCAAAATCTATCAAACAAAATCTATATTGAATATAAAATTACCTAAAAAAAATTTTAAGAATAAAATTACCTTAAATGGTTTCTTGCCTTTTGGCTTGAAACTATTTTAAGCATTTGGCTTAAAATCACCTCATTTCTCCCACAAACAAACTTTTGACTTTTTAAAATTAAAATGGTTTTAAGCAAAATGACTAACTTAAAATTAAATTTCCAAACAAGACGAACGTTATAAGTTGTGGCAAAGTATTTAAGTCTTGTTTGTTGATTTTTTTTTATAAAAAAAATTAAAAGTTAATTTTTAAAATTTTATATCTGATGCTTTTAACTTTTGCTTTTTAACAAGAGAAAATTACCCAATAAAACCTGTGAACTATTATTAGGTCAATATGTACCAAATACTTGAACTTTTAATTTTACTATTTGTATACCAAAACAATTCCATTTTAATCAACTTCTTGTTCTCAATTGCCATAACTTTTGATAATCATCAATGTTATGACCGCATTTGGCACGATGGTTTAACTGATTGAAATCCAATTATTTAGATATTTAATAGATAAAATTAGAAATTTTGATTTTAGTAAACATTAAATTAATAGTTCAAGAATTTTTTTTTTATTTTTATTTTTTGCAACGTTCCCTCTTAATAATTAATTTTTATTAAAAATCTTAACTACAACAAATACTCACAATGTGTTCATATAAAACAATGGTAAATTTACTCTATGTAGAAAAAACCCAGATTTACCCTCCCCCGCTTCTCATTTTATGTGTACAATTTTGTAGAAGAATTTTAGAAAGAAATTATTAAAATAAAATTGTTAATGATTCTATATCATAAAAATAAAGCAATGTTAATATTAACATATTAAAAATAGGGAACGAGGGAACCTGTTGTTAAAAAAAGTAATTTTGAATTTTATAATTTGATGGGAACTGTGTTTTTTTTTTTTTTCCTTCACTCTCATCAAGTAGGTAATTACTTTTATAAATTAGATCAGTTGGATATAATTGTATACATAATTGGAGCATATTCTTAGTGAAAAAATAGATTGGAGTTTAAAATTTTAAGAACTGTAAACTAAATGTATTTTGATCATATAGCTAACAATATTCGATTTATCTAATTTTTTGTGAGACTAATCAATTAGACAATTTTAAAATAATGAACGATTTTAATAAAATTTTGGAATTTAAATTCTAATAAAAGTGCTCTCACAGCGGATTCCCAAATCTTAAAATAAAAAAGAGTCGCCAAAATGAGGGCGAATTAAGCTATTTAGAAGGAGTAAGCCCAGACCTAATTCTAGAGTATATAGGCTTGAAGATCAGGCTTTACATAACCTATAGATATGCTATTTCATAGATTACTAAAATTTAATAAATATGTAACGAATAATTATAGTTAGAGAAATAATTTTTATTTTAAAATTCTGCAGGCATCTTTGTTGGGAGAAGCAGTGACAGGAAAAGGAATTCTAGCTCAACTCAATCTGGAGACCGGAATTCCCATTTATGAAGCTGAACCTCTCCTCCTCTTCTTCATCCTTTTCACCCTCCTCGGAGCCATTGGAGCCCTCGGCGACCGAGGCCGGTTTGTCGATGAACCTCCGACCGGCCTCGAACGCGCCGTCATCTCTCCCGGCAAAGGATTCAGATCTGCACTTGGACTTAAAGATGGAGGTAAAAAATAAATAAATAAATTCTGCCTTATTCCTACTTCTCCTTGCAAACTAGCACAGTGCATTAAGCTTTTAAAAACTTATAAACATTTTCTTATGATATTGTTCACCTATTAAGCTTTTAAAAACTGTATGAGATTGAATCAATTCATTACTTATTGCCCCGCTTGGCATATTTTACTTATTTACTTATTTATTTATTTATTTTATTTATAAATTTATTGATTTGACATTTTTATTTTTTTTTTATTTTTTTTTTATTTTGATAAAAATATTTTATTTTTTCGACTCGTCTCAATGTGAGTAGTTTAAAAAGTATAAAATTTTGACTAAATAATAAAAAAAATTCACTAAATATGAAAAAATTAATTTCGTCAACTTAGTCAAATTTGCTTGTAAGCAAATTAGTCATCCGGGGCCATTATATATTATATATAAAAAAAGAACTTAAAAAAAACTTAATTATTTTATTTTACGTATTTTTTTTCTTTTATTATTATTTTTATTTCTTTTCAAAAATATCTTAATATATTATATAATTCATAAATCATTCGTAATTGATAAAAAAAAATAATAAAATGACAAACATGTAAAACATAATTAATAATTTATAAGTACAAGAATCTTTTGAAATAATATAAAACAAGTAATAAAATAAAATATAGAAGATAATAAATGAATAGAAAAATTAAAAGAAAAATATATGATTTTCTAAAAAGGGTGCTGTTATTTACTAAAGGGAATTTGGTCCAATTCCATAATATATTCAATTTTTAATTTTTAAAAATATTTAAAACAATTTAATTCAAAACTTTAAATGGAATCAAATCAAATTTGATCCTATTCCATAATACATTAAGTTTTTTAATTCTCGAAACTGTTTAAAACAAATTTAATTCAAAACTTTAAATCGAACCAAAGCGAACGATTAACACTTCTCACGATGGTATGATTGATGTGATGGATAATGGATAGGTCCCCTGTTTGGATTCACGAAGTCGAACGAGCTGTTCGTGGGGAGGCTAGCGCAGCTGGGGATTGCGTTCTCCATAATTGGGGAGATCATCACCGGAAAAGGAGCTCTGGCTCAACTGAACATCGAGACCGGCGTTCCGATCGGCGAAATCGAGCCCCTCGTCTTGTTCAACGTCGCCTTCTTCTTCTTCGCTGCGCTCAATCCCGGAACCGGAAAGTTCGTCACGGACGATGAAGAGTCAGCGTAGTTGATGTAGATCAGATCCATTCCGTTCGATGCAGATCTATATATTATATAAATCCGTGTGTTTCCCCTATCGATCACCTTTTTCTCACGAATTAAACTCTCAACTAGTTTGTTTTCAAGTTAATTTGTACTAGTAATGTCAGAATTACAAGTAATACTGCGATTCTTTTTTCTTTCTCTGTCTTGAAAATTGAATGGTGTTATTAAGGTCGTTTAGATTAAACAATTAAAGAATAAAAACGAAGAGATAAAATATGCAAATGTGATTAGAAAATACAGAATGAAGAGAGACGAGGTTGGATGATGGAGAAGCCTAGCTAAATTTGGAATACTGACAGTATGAACGTATTCAGTTATTAAAATCTGATTGATCCGAAAATATAACAATTCATCCTATTTATAGCACTCAGATGAGCTATGTTAGGATTCGGATAGAACTGTTCAAGAGATCTAATCGGATCATGAAATGTGATTTTTGGGGAATCAAAAGATTCCATCCCGATAATCGACCAAGTGTTCTATTCCAACTCAACTAGATCGACCGACGAGTGTCACGTGGGTACCCGACCCACTCGGGTCAAGTACCAGACCCACTCGAGTCAAGTGACTCAGGGTCACTCGAGTGACTCGAGTGGATAGGCCTCGTAGCTCAACAAATTCATTTTCTTAATCACCTAACCACATGTCTCTCAACGTCCCGTGCAGGATTGTACTGCCATTGTCTTCATTGTCTCTCTGATAGTCTTTCGATTCTCAAAAGAATCTATAATCATATAGTCTATGCTATATCTTAATTATTCAGTCTGTGCTGAACCACATAGTTGGTGCTATGTCATCATGATTAAGTAGTTAGAGTTACGTTACAGTCTGTGTTGTCTTCACAACCCGTGTCATAGTAATAATACAGTCTGTTCTGTCTTCACGGTATGTGGCATGGTAATAATACAGTCTGTGCTATCTTATACAGTCTGTGATGTCTTCATGGTATGTGCCATGGCAAGTAGTCAGAGCTACTGTCATAGTCTGTACTATACTACACAGTCTGTGCTGTTGAATGTTTTCATCTGTAATCGGAGCTACATTGCATAGTATGTGCTATGGAACGTTATTTACTTTAACTAGTAAAGTTATACCAGGTATCCGAGCTATTGGCAGCGACCTCAGTGGCTGGGCTCAGCACGGCTCGAACAGGTCACCTTTTGTTGCTCGAGCATTCTGAATATTGTATTACGCACGTGTCTCATTAATGAGATAGATATGGCCTTACGCGAGTGACTTAGAGTCGAGCGACTCTAGTCTGAGTTACTCGACCTTCCCTTGTTCGAGTATCCCGAACCCATTGAACTGCCCGATCATTAGGCCATTCGTGTCTCTTGTGTCCCTTCGATCCATTCAGGTTCTTCGAGTGACTCGACTATCGAGTCACAAAATCATTGACTGGCTCAGTTATTGAGTTACTCATTTGTCATTTGGGCAATTGGTCTCCTCAGATCATCTGCTTGTCGTCAATAGTCATACCACTTATTTGAGCCGTTCACCCGAACCATACACAAATCTTTCACTCGAGTCATTCGCTCGAGTTGTTAGTATAAATTTGGTGACGATAGTCTTCCAGACTCCTTTACAACAGTCGAGACCCAAGTTCTTGTAAGCTAGGATGTCGTATAGATTAAGCCAAGCACCTTGTAGTAACCTCTGAACCGTGTGCTTACATCATTTACTCGAGCCATTCACTCGGATCTTAAGCTTGAGTAACTCGAGTCTTATTTCATTGATAATTTATATTTCTTTTGAATCATCTACAGTGTTAAACAAAAAGAATGATAATCGTCCGTTTTTTTAATATATGAGTGTTTGGGCTAGCAAAAAGTTGTGCTATTATTTTAAAAATTATAATTTAAAAGTAAAAATAAGTATATATTAAACATTTTAAACAAAAAATCCAAAAAATTGCTATAAGAATTATTATCCAAAACAATGTTAGTGTTCGGTATTGCTAGTGAGTGTTGCATCTTCTAAGCGAAAAATAATAATTAATTATTACAGTAATATTAAATGAAAATATATTAATACTATATATAGTATCATCCTTAAGATTCTTTTTAAAACATTAATATAAGTTCTTTTAGAACTTCTGAAAGTTATTTTTTTATTTAAGTTGAAATTTTGCATCCAGTCCTTTTAAGTTATAATTTTGCATCCAGTTCATTTAAGATATATATATATATATATATATATATATATAGATATATAGAGAGAGAGAGAGGGTTTGCTAACGCCTAAAGATATTTTTCAAAATAAAAATTAAGAAAATTTAGAAAAAGTATCTTTGTGCGTGTAGCAAAAGTTAAGAAAATTCTAATTAAGTTAATTTCAGTCGTTAAATTTATTCATTCAATTTTAACTATTCGTTTAAATTTTATAACTAAGAGAGAGATGATATATTTTGGAAGGAATGAATTTTCAATCATAAGATGTAGTTTTAAATGAATCTCAACTTTTAATTCAAAACATATACAAGGGAGAATATATTTTTACAAAATCTCCCCTATTTATTATTATTATTTGAGTTGTCCTAAGACTTTCACTTCTCCAACAGCTTTTACATATGGGTTCTCTCTCTTTCTCTGTACGTTCAAAGGATAATAAAGGTGGGGTGGTTTTGCCTAGTTTACTGAGTTAATTAATAATTTTTTATTATTAATTTTAGTAATAAATTATAATTTTTTTAAAATATTTATAACTTTGTTATAAGTTATAATTATTTTTTTTTATTTTAATTAGAAATTAGTATATTTATTAAATACTCATAATTTTTACTATAAATTATAATTAATAAATTATTAATTTGAGTAATGATACATGCCCACGTTATACTTTTATTCCATTGATGACATGATTAGAGGTAAATGACTTCGTTAAAAAACTTATTCATTACCGTTGTCCATGTGTAGCAATAATTTGAGTTACGCATCAGTGTGAAGTTACACCAAAAGCAAATACTATCTATTATAAAAATAAAATTTTGAATTTATTTTTTAAGTTTTTAAAAATACTGCATAAAACGAGCCACATAATGTGCTACTCAAATCTCATGTGTGGTGTTTTTCACACTAAGACTCCGTTTGTTTTAAAATAAAATATTTTTTTAAAATTTATTTTTTTTATTTTTATTTTTTGGTATTCGATTGACATATGAAAAATATTTTTAAATATTCTTTTTTCTATTGTTCAGTTCAATTTTTTCCCTTTTTTTTTTTCTTCAAAAGACCAACCAGAAGCAGCTGTGGTGGAGCTGCCACAGCTTAAAGTGAAGGACCTCCCCACAGTCAGCACATGTGACCTAGAGGATCTGCACAAGCTACTTTGAGGCATGGTCAGAGAGAAATCATGACCTCTTTAGGACTCATTTTCAACACCTCTGAAGAGCTCGAACACCCCACGCTAGTTGCAATTCGTCGAGACTATCTTTCCCATCGATCCATTTTCACAAACACCTTGCGAGCTCCTCCTCAACCACCAGCCTTCTGGAACAAGAAATCATCCAAATTGAAAAATTCATAGAAAAATTGATAATTTGAACGGGTAACCGAGAAATCAACACAAGAAATCAAAATTACCTGTGGGCTTTCTACATCTCTCTCATGGTTCACTGTTGGAAGAAAGGAATAAAGCTCTCAGCATTTAGCTTTTTGAGATCTGATCGAGCATGAAGAAGTCAACCTATATTTTAAAACCCAAAATGACTTACTAATTTTTTAAAAAGAAAACAATTTTGGCAAAATATTTTACTTATATTTTGTCAGCCAAATACTGAAAAATTAATAAAATATTTTACGTTGAAACAAACGAAGCCTTAGATTCAAAACTCCTTTCTAGGATGAGTCTTGTGACTAGGAGTGTTGGATAAATGGTGCATGCTGGATGAGTCTTGTGACTAGGAGTGTTGGATAAATGGTGCATGCTAAAAAAGCACCGTACTTGTTAGGGGTTTTATGGTTCGATTTGATTTAATTTTAAACAAAATTAAGAATTAAATCATTCTAAATGATTCTAAAAGTTTAAGAACTAAAATTAAACTGTATGTATCATGAAATCAAATTAAACTGAACCGATAAATAACGGTTCGGTTTCTGTTTTTATTTGTTTTATTTTTTCTATTAAATCTTTACAAAGAAAGCTTCATAAATTTTTTATTATTTTTAAATTTTTTATTTATATATAATACATAATAGAAATATTATTAATAAGTGACGAATCAATTCAATTTTATACGATCTTTTGAAATTTAATTCGAAAATTGAACTATAAGAAACGGTTCCTAATTATTTAAAACCATAATCAAACCGTTCATCAAAAAAATCGAACTAAATCATACGGTTTGAATCGGTCCGAACCAATTTAACGGTTTCAATAATTTTTTTGAACACCCCTAGTAGTTGTTGTGCTCTTGATGGCCATAATTTTTGAATATATTTTTATAATTGAATTCATTTGCTGTGTAGAACTTCTCAAATTTGTTATTTATACAAAAAAATAAAATTAATGCGATATTGTGATAGTGTAACTGAATTACTTATAGCTACTTACAAATAAATAAATGATAACACTAATTTAAAAAAAAACTAGTTAAAGAAATTTTCAGGTCACAGCGCTCAAAATTATCTGATCAACTTTGTTTCTTTTGCATGAATAACAAACTCGACAAACTTGCTAGCATTGATCATTGATTAGCATTAATTCTATTCATTTGCAAACATTTTAAAGTTAGTTATAAATCATAATTACCAAGTGGACTTAGAATTATAAATCATAATTATAGTTACTAACAATTTGTTCTTTTCAATTCCAATATTTACAATAAGGGAAAACAAGCTCCATCAAGAGGGAAGATATCTGTTACCAAAATAAAAATATTCCAGAACAAACAAAATCCAACCAATTGTTTGTAATTCCAATGGTTTGTAATTCCCCATCTTATTTCACAATTTCATTACATATGAAAATGGCCAAACAAACAAAACAGGAATAGAGACAAAAAAAAAAAAAAAACAAAGCTTGAAGACTAACGAAACAAATTTTATTAATATTCAAGATAATAAGTACAAAAATACAATAAAAAAATACTATCACTCACTTACAGTGTCTCCACAAAGTGTTAAAACACTTCATCTTCTCCAATATGCAACTTCTAATAATACACGGGAAATACAAAGGCAAGTATCGAAAAATACAAGGACACGTGTCAATAGTTCAGAAATATCATGTTTCATTGTTTACAAGGCGCAAAGTGAATGAGCCAACTCAGAGAGCAGGAGAGATGGACAAAGAGAGTCTAATAACACAGGAAATACAAGGGCATGCTTCAATAAATCTAGAGTATCGTGTTGTATTGTGTACGTAATGCTCTTGTCAGGGTGTGAAGTAGTGAGCTAACTCAGACAGAGGGAGAAAGAGAGATAGACCGAGAGAATTTCTAATAACACACGAGAAATACAAGGACAATTATCAATGGCTCTAGAGTACCATGTTACATTCTTTACGTAGTGCTCTCATATAGTAAAATAACGAATAATACTCTGAATAAAATAATGTTAACTACTTTTGTTGGTTAAGTAGAAAACAAGAAAAAACCAATTAATATCTATCGAGTTTTTTTTATTTGTTGGGAGCATATGTCACTGTCTACTTCAAGAATACCAAACAATTTCCCTGAATACTGCAGCAGTCATTGATGTTGTTCAGTTTTTCAAACGCTGGATCCATCATCTCCAACAGTACCAGATTCAAATAAGTGTTACATTTCTTCAAATAACCATTTCTTCCTCTCTACTTAAACTTGGTTTCTCTTTCTCACTACAAAATATTCATCATTACAAGAACATGAAAAGAAAATCACTTTCATGACAATGAATGATTCTATTTCTGAGATGACAGACAGTTTCCGTATTCTAAAATCCAGCAATAACATGTCTATGCTCTGAACCATTAGCTCTTTACCTTAATTTTGTGGTGATACCAAAGGATAGCTATCCAAGTTTCCCATTTCTGAGCAATCTGCTTGGTTGCGACACTCCCCTTGCAAGAATCAAACTTTCCAATCCTGCAAGATAACCGTAAAAAATGTAACCAAATCCAAATAATGCTATCTCGCTGATCTTTTCTTTCCCTAAAAAAAGGTTCATTGGATAATCAATTGTCCGAACATGTCATACATGGTTATAGTTTGAAGAACTATTTCAACCCAACAAAGGTTATAGTTTGAAGAAAATATGTTGCATAGCATGGGAAATTATTGCCCACTGAAGATTGACCAAATCCTCACATCCAAAACGCACCCCAACCACTTCCATTACCCATGTAATGCCTTTCTGTGAGCTTCTACTAGCATTGAGACACCACATCAAAGAAAGCCCATATTGATTCAATCGTAACAAATCCCAACACAAGGAAAAGAAGATGCTTAAGTTCTTGAGCTACTGAGTGAAGAATCAAAACATAATATCGACGCAAGATTCAGGTTCATCCACCATTAACATATTATTAATTAAAATCACAAATTTTTTCTTACCATTGGAAGAACTTTTTAGCAGTGGCAAAGAAGAAACACTTATAAGGAGCAAAGCACACCACTTTCTTACAGTAAAGCATTCTTACTAAATGTAATGATCCCCCCTACCCCACCCGGCGCGCGGGGGGCGGGGGGGCTTTTCCTCCCCATGTCCAACAATCCTCAACATTCTGGATGCAATGTTATGCTGCCCCGACCACCTCTCTACATCATCTTCCTAATCAAAGCAAGAGAGCCTATGAAGCATGCCCAAAAGTAAACGAGCCCCTTAGACTATTTGAAAAACACCATCGAATTTCAAAGTAGCACGACCTAATTCAAAATCTTGACCCGATTGAGCACATCTAGCATATTTTTTTGCAGCAGCAGAGTTATAGAGGTCACGATAACTGACTCCATTGAGTTCACCACCATAGAACTCAATCTATTCCACACCACCTCTCTTCCGGCAAATTTCACTATCCATTCCAAAATCCCAACGAAATGGAGCTTCTCACATCCTCAAAATGTCAGCCACTACCACAACACCTACATTCCAATCACAAAAACCTTGTGCTGAGTTTCCCCTTCCAAAGAAATTCTAACTTTACAACCACGTACCAAACAATGCAGTCATAAGATACAAAAGCTTAATATCCACAATTACATACCTCCAATATATAAACAATTGAACACCAAACAATGCAGTCATAAGATACAAAAGCTTAATATCCACAATTACATACCTCCAATATATAAACAATTGAACTCCCCTATCGGTAACCACAAGATGTCTCCTCATAACATAGGACGTGTTTAGTGAGTTTAGGAGTCCACGATTCAAAAGGCAATTTAATTTTTGCAGGGACCTCAAACTTCTCCAATGCTTTGCTGCCAGTGCAATGCACGTGCCAGGGGAGGGGGGAGTGGGTGTAAAAAAAGTATTCTCAAGGAAAAAGAACCAGAATAAGATAAGTTCTTCAAAGCTCTCTCTCTCTCTCTCTCTCTCTCTCATAAACAGACGTGCACGTGGACACACAAAAGGGGAAGGGGGTTGTCCATTGGTAATGGTTTATGTTGGTCAATCTGGTGCACACCAATGCAAATATATAGATACTAAGAAACATAGAAACGGACATGCAACATGACAGTGACACGCCAGCACATCAGTTTTCAAACAGCGAAAGACAGAACGTTTAGGAACATTAAAAATTTATATTTTTTACATATTTATTATATGTCAAATACATATAAAAAAATATTCAAAAGTAATAAAAAAATATGCAAGATATAACTAATTTAATTTAAAAATATATATTCCATCACAATTTAGTGCACGTAATTGCGTTATGAAAAATCCAAAATATGGTTACCATAAAGAGATTCATCACATCAGATGTATTCGGAGGATTTAAGAAGTGTTATTAAAGTATCCACAAATTGCTAAGAAAGTTATATGATATTATAGATTTAATTTTTAAACTAAGACGCGTTTAAAAAATGTTGAACACACTTTTAAAAGTGTTTGAAGAGTGTCAGTGTCCGACATGAATGCCTAACGCAACATGCTTTCTCTATGAAAGTCTATGTGTTTCTTAGAATAGATAAGCAATCCAATTCCACAGCCAGATTATAGTTAGTAACTCATTTCTTTCCCATTCCTTCTGGCAGTCACCTCAAAAGAACTAACTAAAAAGTTCAATTCTAAGAAGGGCTAATGAATGGGAGGCAACCTAGATTCAACTGGCCTTTTGGAAAACATGTAGTGTAAGTATGAACAAATTTTAGGGAAGGTCAGTCGAAGTGCAAGCACACGGCAACTTCAGAACATCATCCAGGGGTTGAGTTGAGGATATAATGAAGAGTGATAACTTAGAAGTTAGATATACGATTACTCTAGTAGAATACCGATTTGCATGAAGTGACCGGTCTACTTTGCTAGTACAAGTACACAGTAAAACCAAATTCTAGAACTGTATTGTGGCTAAGATTTGGGCTAAATTTTTACTATTTGGCTTATTTTCGTTTTTTTTTTATTTTGTTCCCTTTTTTAATCAAAAGAAATTTTCTTTTTTCGATTTGTCTCGATGAGAGGAACTTAAAAAGTAAAAATTATAGACCAAAAAATGAAAAAAGTTCACTAAAAACGAAAATAAGAAAAAAAAAAGTGGCTCGTTGACTTATTTTTGTCATTTTTGGACAAAATTTATAACTCTCCCCGTTTGTCTCGAAGGGAGGTTTCCCAATTCTAAAGAAAAATTGATCAAATGGTAGAAGCTCACTAAAGACAAAAATAAACAAAATAAGCGAATAAGCCATTATCCCAAAACTGGCAGAATAGCAAAGTTATTAGTAGATTAAACTTGACCAAATTTAAAAAGAAAATTGAACCAGGAAAGCAAAATAAAAAACGATCATTTAATAACTCGAAAAGAAAAGGCAGCACAACTAATGAGCACTCCCTTCATTTCCCTAAATCCTTCACAATACATTTCCCAGACCAATGTTATGTAGGCCATCAAAACAAAAATATTGCTTCAAGTAAATTTTGCAACATTGGTACATCTAGATTTAATCAACACTCTTCAATATAGTTCAAATCTCATCTCAAACTTTGATCATTTGATTGGAGGACCAAAATACCCCCGCTCGGGCACAGGGAAGAATGCAGAGCACTGCAATATATGTTAGAACTAAGAAAGAGCACAATATAGCCTTGCACTTTCTTGGAAGCTTTGGTTGAATTCTACTCATGCCATCATGCTTAAACTAGAAAGCCATGAAAAAATAGTAATATGATTACCTTCATGAGTGGCCCATGCACCTCCTTCACCATTTCTTTCTTTTCGCACAAGTCCCCAAAATAACAAAAGAAATTCCTTGCCTCAAAGCCAAACAAACCTCCACCGTGGTATGTGAATCTACCGCAAGAGCCACACACTAACTATGGACAGCATACAATGTCACGACCCATTTTAAAACAAGGCACCCATGACCGATCAGTGAGTCAAAACCCATCAAAGGTCTCTTTATCTTTCCTTAGCATTCTTTCCTTATACTGAGTTAGCACCATTGAAAAGAAATAAAACTTATTTAAATATAACCATATGCAAAAATAGATTTATTAAAACATTTCCAATTGAAAATTTTCAACATAAATTCCCAGAGCATTAACTATGAAAACAATGTTCCAACTAAGAATTTATTCTAAAAAACAAAAGAAAATAAATGGCAATTACAAAAAATGAAAAAGACTTGAACTTCTTGTTCTCCAAAATCTAAATTCTTCACGCTTTCAAGTGTCATCTGAAATTGTTCAACATCTATTAACAACGCTAGTGTGAATTCAATGATATCTGAATTATTAATTATGACACAATGTTAGAATAATATATATTAAACGGTTTGCCAGAATTTGGTAAGGAGCGACCCCACATTTAATATAGTGGACATGATCATTCCTTAAAGTCACATGGCCGTGACCCCAGCCTTATTGCCTCGCCTCGCTGATACGCTTAACGTCCCCCAACGACGCCGTTTAACCCATTATTCATATATAATCATTTACTCATCATTTTCAACATTCACGTGAAATAAAAATAATCCAGATATCATAGACATATCTGATCTAGCATAAATTAATTATGATTCTTCAAAACTCCAAATCTAAATAGAAAGTATATAACAATATTTTAGGCATTCAATTTTTACTCCTTAATTTTGGCATTAAGACTATTATTATTTCTTAAAAATTATTTAATATGGTATATTTGTAATTATAAGGTTCTAATTTAAATTATTGTTACAAAACTTATTTTCTTAAATTTATTTGTTTTGAAAATATTTTTCTTAGATTTAATTTTAATTTAAAGAAAATCTTACAATTTAACTTGTTTAAATTTTAACTCAAGTCCATAAAATATATTTATATATTTATTTTCTTTTTAACTTAGATCATTTTATTAAACTCTAAAAATTCATAAAGTTATATTTTTATAAGACCTTTTATTTAATTTATCTTAAATTTTAATTGGCAAAATTCCGTTTGTACGATACGTTTCGCGTATTGTACGATTTTGATTACACTGCTAACAATACAGTCATAACATACGAAGCTAAATACCACAATCAGAAACGTCCAATGTAAACAATTTAACTCCTCCATCGGTAACCACAAGATGTCTCCTCATAATTTCTGGAGTTGCACCCCTTCGTTGGATGAACGCTGAAGAGTGATAAAATATAGAGACAGCTAATAAGAATCCTATGAACAAGAGTACTTCTAGAAAAGCATAATGATAAGAACTAATGAAAAAAATTATTGTAAGACCTAAGATAGGAAGAATATGAAGCATAGCATTTTTTTTTTACTATTGCTTCTGAAAACATAATTTTAGTTTGTTTTGGTTTGGTTTTATTGCTTCTGAAAACATAATTTTTCCCAAGGAAGTTTCAAGTAGTGAAGTTACACTTAAAGAGCTAAGAAAATAAAAGTCATAACAACAGAACATATAAAAAATTAAAATTAAAAAAAAAAAAAAAAACATTCCTCCACCTCTACTTTTCTGAACTGATTAGACAACTAAAAGCAAATGGATTGACATCAAAACTGTTTCATAGAAACAATAAAACGAAGACTACTTCATGGAAGTAAGGTATAAATTCCATTATAACAATCATAATTTTTTTTGATCAGTAAATAACACTCATAATTATATGAACACCAATACAAAAATGTTTATTGCCAACAGTTTTGCAACATGGAATGCTCAGAAACGTGACCTGAAAATCAGTGGAGGTTCACTATGAACAAAATTCAAGGCATTAAGATCATTGCATTGAGAATACATAAGAAGAAATTAATCATCTAGAAGGAGCACTGGCTTAAAAAAATCCAAACTCTGCATCAGTCCTCAAGAATCCAGATTGCTCTGTTTCTTTGACTTCTTTTTTTTATGAGCAGTATTCAAGGAGAATGTTGCTACATCAACCATCCGTTCATCATGCTCGCACATTTCCCCTCTCCCCTTACTTTCTTTCCGCTTTTTTGTACTCCTACAATTATTATTATATACAAAACATTTAGGAACAAAACCCAGCAGCGGAGCTGCTCTATTGAATTAAGAAACAATTATTCCCCTACTGTATAAGGCTTCAAATTCAGAGTAAAACCTGTCAGCAAGTGATTGCTCGTCCATATTTTTATCCAACCAGAGGGCACTTCCTGTGTGAGCTGGCAGCAAAGATCCAGACATATGGAGTATTTCTTCATCAAAACTACAAGGATAAACCATATCAACTCACAAAACCTTTAAATTAATTTAATTTATGGAATATAAAGGGAATTATGATTATTATAATAGCTTAGAGAGCAGAACAACATGAGAATCTGGCTTCACTTGGTTTATTATGTATGCCTGTATGTATCTTAAAACAAAACAACACCATACGGCATATCCCAAGTAGATATTTATGAATAAAATTCACAAGAAGTAACAAGGCACATAAACGATGTCCATATGTGCCCAGAACTTACCTAAATCTCTACATATTTAGGGTAGGTGGATAACAAGGGAACAAATGTGTAAATTCATAATTGCGTCCTTGACTATCAAGAGGATAATGTTGACAAACAATTAGACTGCCGCTGGATTCAATATACCGAATTTGGATATTGTCAAAAAGAGAACCGTCCACATAAACAATGCCCTCCATTACAGTTGATATTTAGTTGTCACTAGGTGAGGAATATAGGAAAAGTGTCCCAACCAAAAAAACAATACTCAGCATTAAAGAGAACTGGAAAAAGGGGACAATTGCTAACGTCGGGCTTCCTCTTTCTTAAATATCATTTCGTTAACAAGGAGTTTAAATGGACCAATAGATACATAAGATTCAAATTGCTATCACTTCCTAGCATTCCAATAGAATCAAACAAATCAATGGCTAGCTAAGCATGCTGAGATACGAAGCAGAAAAACAGTATCTGAAATTGCTATGATAATTCAGGGAACATATGTTTGTGGGAGAGAGCTGGAGACAGACAATGCTTAATATAGCACATGCCGAATGAAACAATATTCCATCAAGAAGAAATAAAGTATAAAATGTCACCTCTTGACTACAAAACGTAAAATGGTTCCAACTTTTATCTTATGCCGCTTGTGAGATGTGCTAGCAAATACTTCCTCGCCGTGCTTCTATAATAAGATGCAAGTGTAAGGTAACATAGTTTATTATCAGGTATCCAAATGTAAGATCAGCAAACGTGTGCTCTACAAACAAAATAGTTAGAAAGTACTCACAACTTTATATTTGAATTCTTCACGAATGTTTTCCTCTGTTATGATAGCAGATGAAAAGCCAAGAACAATGACATGAATCGATTGTTGGCTAAGCTTCACTACCTTTCCTTCTGAGAAATTACATAAAAGCAAAACAAAATATCTAACAATGTTACAAACAAGAATATACCAATAGCAAACCGATAAAAGGTAAATTAAACTGGCATCTCCTAAATACTTCTGAAATCACAGTCACTTATTCTCTAAAATATCATTGCCCTCTTTAGGAATTTATATAGCAGTTTAGGCCAGCCAGTAGCGGACCAGTAGTTGTTTGCCATTATTATGTGTAGACAACACAACTGATACCATTAAAACCCATCATCAACTGAGCACATCATACAGAATATCTTCATAATTATCTAAAGTAAATATCATCATTCATATGATATATAAATTACAACTTTGCCATTATTATGTGTAAACAACACAACTGATACCATTAAAACCCATCATCAACTAAGGCGCATCATACAGAATATCTTCATAATTATCTAAAGTAAATATCATCATTCATATGAGGTCACATATCATAAAATCACCCCCTCTTCCCTCTCCCCATTCCTCTGTTCTCCTCCTCCCCAACCCAACAACGAACCAGATCCTAAACTCGCCGTCACCTCTCTTCTTCATTACCTTATTTCCGTACCATGATCCACAGCACCACCACATTAAGACCGCCCATGCAACTTCCACTGCACAACATCACCACCCTTCTAGATCACCATCCCCTAAATAAAAGCAGAGCCAACTGTAGCCTTAACACAAACCCCTAGTCAATTCTTCCAAAACCCAATCCCAAAATACAAAACTCTAAGGGCCCGTTTGGTAACGTTTACAGTTTTCTGTTTTTTGTTTACGAAAAACAAAAAACATGTTTTTCTTTATGTTTATAAAAAAACAAAAACAAAAACATGTTTAATAACATAAATGTTTAAAAAGTGGTAGTTAAATGTTACGGATGAATTCAATCAAAATTTGTTTACAAAACAAGTGAAAACACATTTTTTCTGTTTCTTAAAATTTTGTAAATTTTGAAAACTGTTTACAGGTTTTTGAAAACAAAAATAATTATCAAACATGTTTTCGTTTACAATTTACAAAAAATTTAAAAACAAAAACAGAAAACATAAACGTTACCAAACGGCACCTAATCTATTCTTCCAAGACCCATAATTAGGCAATTGTACACACCACACAGGAAGTGAAAATGGTGGCTGTAGTGGACAGTGGAAAGGGTATTAGAGTAGCACAGTGGTTTTAAAAATCAGCCGCAACCATTATGTTACGCCATTGCGTAACGATTTCAGTGGTTAATATGACCCATTATAGTCCAAGCAGATATTCACGGCTATAACGACTGCCACCATTATGTTAAAGTTGTTGTGACTGTTACAGTGCCATTACGGCACAATTACAACTGTTATGTATCTACTTTTAGCAAATTTTGAACATGAGGCTACTTATTATCATTTTTCCAACCATTAAAATCACACCCAAAAAAAAGTACATGGAACTCGAGAAAATCTTACATATACATGCTTTGTGTGTCCAATCTTCAAGTTCTACAAAGGAAAAGGAGCGGATAGAAATAGATCATTCATGAAAGGTAGGGGAGGGGAGCGGAACAGCTGTATTGGTTCAACCGAAAAATGGCCGATCATTCTTGCTTAGATTTCTCCTTTTCTTTTTTCAAACATCCATACCTATTATTTTTTATTGCCAAACTTCCATTACTTTCTCGAGTTCCGAAATGATAAAAAGATCTATATTTGGTTTACATTAATTTTGTTGAGCAACTTTTGGATATCATATTATTTATTTTTACACTAGTATGTTGCCATTTCGTATTATGAATTTATACTTGTAAGATTATCATTATTAATATTAAACATGCTTCATATTTTTTTTCACTAACAAGGGGAAGGTATCCATAAGTACAAATTAATAAGTAAAGAAAATTAACTATATTCAACAAAAGAAGAAAATCGCTATAGTGACTTAAAACTAGTGTAAAAATTAGTACGCATATGAGATCACATTTGAAAACTAGTGATTTCCAAACCATTACACTATGACTATTACACCTTGCAACTTTGTTACTGCCACCATTACTATTAGGTTGAATCCCCCATTATTGAAAACCTTAAGTTGCAAAGGGTGTGGAGAAGAGAGAGCGGAGAAAAAATATGAAAAATAAGAAAAGCAGCGGAGGGATAGAAAGTGGTCCCCCCATTCAAGTACGGATTTCTTCTCATCGTGCACATAGGAGACCATGTTCATGGATCTGGTAATCACATTCAACTCACTTCATTCGTCTTGGTCTAATGCCTCAATAAGTCTTGACATGCAGATCTCGATCACCACACCGTTGATGGGTTGTGATTGAAGAATGGAGGTTGCCTTTGGTTGAGATGGTTAAGAAGACACTGAAAGCCAAACATTGGTTGTTGAGAAGATCTTCACGGTATTCATGATTGGGTGAAAGAAAACAAACAATTTAGATTTGACCAAGAAAAAAAAAGGCTATCAACATAACTTGCAAGAGATAAGGAAGGTCGCTCATACCTAAGAAGGTTGTTGGTGGCTATGGATGTTTTATCTCTTTTGCTCTATTTTTCTAAATTGGATATGATGGTTTTGAGACAATTGTCAGTACTAACGATAGAAACGCTACAACGGCGCAAGAAAAGAGGGGGCTAGGAGCCACTTTCTAGCTTGGATTTGTTTGTTAGTATCATTACATTGAGAATGGAGTGTTGCCAAGGGCCCATGATTTTGATATTTTGGCTTAGTGAAGAATTAATAGACTTAAGCATCCTACTTTGCAATGCATTGCATGGTACATTAAGTATTCCCGTCTCAATAATTGCTTTGGAATCCACTTTTTGCACTAGTGGGAGATTGTTGAATCCACACTGTAGTCGACTTCATCCAAAGATATTAAGATATGTGCTCAAAAGTCTACAACAATCTTAATTTCAAAGCTCTGTTTCTATCTTTATATTTTATTTATTTAAGAATAATTGTTCCATCAACACTGCGGGGTGGTTGTGTGGAGAAAGTGAGTGATAGATCCTCGATCGCGACACAGAGATATTCTGGTGGTTGAGGATGATTCGTAGTGGGTGAGACAAAAGAGAGGATGAGAGACCAGATGGTGTGCATATAGAGGCCGAAGGTGTGGACAAGGAGAGGAGGAAAAAAATAGAGGTGGAGTGGCAACGGTGACACTGGCATCTCAAAGAGGTGGTGGGTGTCGGTTGGGTGGTGGGTCTTGGGAAGGGGCCGAAATTACGTCTTCTCCGGGGGTTTTTTAAATATTGAGTATTTTTAATATTGAGATTACGTCTTATGATTCATTTATACTTATATTAGACTAAATGTGTAATGGTATTATAGTAAAGTTAGCATTTTATTAACAATGTTAGTTGACTGGGAGGTTAGTGGTATTTCAAAGAATATAGGAGGTACAATGTGATTCCTTAAGCATTCAAGAAGTGTGGGTGTAACCATGTAATACTGTAATTTACCCACTAATAAAATTAATAAATATTAAGAAGAAAATAATAGAACACATGCATATAAATTGTAACTCAAAACAATATGAACCAATCCCAAATGAGATGCATCCATTCCTCTCTAAAAGGGTGTATATACATACGTATATAACCCGAAATATAAGCATAGAGAGGGTACATGGGTTAGCAGGAGTAAGAAGAAAATAACTCAGTGTTGTGCATTCTCCATTTAGCATTTCATAATGGCTCGATTGGAAAATGAGTTCCTAGAGGCTTCATATATATAACTAAAAATTGAATGTTACGAGTATCATACAACAAATAATAAGAGGGGTCAAAGTCAACCACCTAAAAGCATATCAGGCTTTGGATGAAAAAGTAGCAGTTTTGCCTTTAGTCTCACACCAAAGTAAGGATGAATCCCAGGAAGAATCTTCGCCACTTCACTATGGGCACTGACATCATAAGCCAACACAACACCATCTAAAGTTTCGCTAAACCTGTCAAAGAAACAGCGTTAAGAAAACAAATGCAAGCTCATTAACATTGCTAAATATGTCCTTATTAGGGATAACCCGTGCCTAAAGACACTTCAACCATTTTTTTTCTTAAGATCGCTCGTGCATTTTAATACTTAATTTCAAATTTTATTTTTCAAATAATAATCCATATAAAAAAAACAATAGAAAGAATTCCAACCTCAATCAACTTTGATATTAATAAAGAGAAAAAACTATTAAGAGAAATAATAAACTAAAATACTAAGAGCACCGAGAAAAATTTAAACACTACCACCGAAAAAAAAATTCATACTTTGTTATGATTACACAACTACGCAAATCATTTTTTTCTCCAACTTGGAAGGCATGAATTACTTTTTTAATACAAATACAATCGAAACCGTTGATTGCTTTAAATTCTGTCCACCGTTAGAATACCACATCAAAGAAATATCAAATCTTGCTAACTTGTTATAATTTAAAAATTAATTAATTAACCAATTTTAAGACACTCAATTAAAAAAATAACTTTATTAGTTTATTAATTTGTAAAGATAAAAGAAATAAGAAAAGATAGTAAAAGTATAAACGAAATTATTTGTTTCATTTCAATGGTTAAATTTCTGACGCTCATACAAATATCACATCAAAAGTTCTATATTGTATAATAGATAGATATCCAGTTCTAGTAAATTAAGAGTTAAACAAAAAGCAATATCGATAATTTAATAATTAGTTAATTAACCAATTTTAAGGCACTCAATTAAAAATATAATTTTATTAGCTTTTTTTATTTTATAAATGTAAAAAATATAAAAAAATAACAAAAGTAAAAACTATATTATTATTTCATTGGATTAGTAAAAAGAGAAGTAATAAAAATTAATGCTTTTTTTATTTACTTTTTTATAAAGAAGAACACGAAGGCGGAGAAAGAATAAAATGGAAGGCCAAGATTGTTTTATTTCAATAGTTAGATTTTTTACACTCACACAAATGTCACATCAAAAGTTCTATATTATATAATAAATAGATATCCAATTCTAGAAATTTAGGAGTATAACAAAAAGTAATATTAACAATTTAATAATTAGTTAATTAGTCAATTTTAAGACACTCAATTAAAAATATAATTTTTTTAATTTTTTTAATTTATAGACGTAAAAAATAAAAAAATAACAAAAGTAAAAACTATATTATTTTTTATTGAATTAATAAAAGGAAAAGTACTAAAAATTAATGTTTTTTATTTACTTTTTTACAAAAAAGAACATGAAGAAGCAGAGAGAACAAAATGGAAGACCAAGATTGTTTCATTTCAATAGTTAGATTTTTGACACTCACATAAATGTCGCATCAAAAATTCTATATTGTATAATAGATTTTTTCCAACTTTTTCAAAAGAATAAATTTAATTTTCCAACTTTTTCAAAATTATGAATGCAACGCATATATCTCAACTAGCTTTCGAGCACACACTATGCATGTACAATTTTTAATTTATTTATAAAATACTTGAAATTAGAATATTAAAAGAGTGGAGGAGAGAGAGAAAATATGGAGTTATGGGGAAAAAATAAAGTTGTTAAATGGACAATCTTGATTAAACTACCAAATTGAAGTTATAAAGATTTGACAAAAAAATTTTGCTCATCGAAAGAGGATAAACTACATTGCAAATCAAATTCCTCTCTCTACATCTCTCGAATCCTTTACTCTCTCTGGATCTAATTATGTTGTATAGTAACATATACATATGCATACATAATAGAAACATTTACTAGAAGTATAAAATTAGGTGTTTAAATGTTAAATGATAATGGCAAAGGAAGAACCCCATCCAAAAACAAAAACCAGAAGATAATGGAACCAAAACAATACAAAGTTAACCCCATTTTGAAGTCCACATTGAATAATCAAGAAACAAAAAATACCAGATGATGAAGCAAGTAAGCAACCCCATTTTGAAGCCCACATTCAATAAGCAAGAAACAGCAAAATCTCAGATGAAAACAAACACCCAAGCATAGAGAGAATCAATGAAACCAGAATATTACAAAAATTAATTGGCAACAAAATACATTGTTTTCAAGGTGTATAATACATATTAAGATTGCGGAACTACCTTTGTAATATATATATTAACATATATCAGTGAAGAGAGAGTTTGATTGTGGAACTGCCTTCAAATAGGGATAATATTGTTGTCGAAAGCTGCATAATATAGATAAGACAGTTTAATTGTGGAACAATCTTTGTGAAACACGATAGTGGAAGCTACCTTTGTGAAAGAGGGTAGTGGGACTGCCTTTGTGAACGTGAAGTAGGTGTTAAAAATGATGTCTTTTTACTTTTATGCCCAGACAGTTAATGGAACAGTTAATGGATTCAAGGTTATAACAATGGTGTAAATGTTTAATTTATTCTGGACATGTTCTGAACAACAAGAGTGTGAGTTGGCTTCAATTGGAGTTCACACCAAAGTGATCCGTCGACTTTATATAATAGTATAGATAGTATAGATGACTGCCAAAGTATCTCCATCTCGGACCTCTAAGTTCTCAACATTCTCCAAAACTACTGCAACTAAACTCAAACTCAAAGCAGATACTACATTCCCTTTTTAAAAAA
The DNA here is from genome assembly GCA_034768845.1 of Heliamphora exappendiculata. Lineage (NCBI taxonomy): Eukaryota > Viridiplantae > Streptophyta > Magnoliopsida > Ericales > Sarraceniaceae > Heliamphora > Heliamphora exappendiculata. The sequence continues at coordinate 49,624 of JAOTRH010052308.1, forward strand.
ATGGTACCTAATGTAGTTAACCATCACATTCAGATGCATTTATCTGATTTGAAAGGGCAATCTATTTCTGCAACAATAGGCTTAAATTCAACCATATGTTTAAAGCATCCAAATTGACCCGTTCAAACTTCAAATGCCACAAGATGCTCAAACGGTCCTTCGTAAAAGCGAAAATCTTAAGTGCACTGATCAAGATGTCATCCATCAAACACGCACAAGCACACGCAGTTATTTCAGAGCGTGTGGACATAGGTGGATTATTACTACATAAAATTCACAGAGGAGAATGGTTTGAGAAATCTAAGGGGAAAATAATAGAGTAGGGAGAGTAATTTACTTGAAAAGCAAAGAGCTGAGTTCACGAAGGATGGATTGAGAGACCTTGTTTGCCTTCGATGGGTGCACGTACACCACCAAATTCGCATCGGATACCTTCAATCCCTCCATCGATTCAACCAAACTGCCCACTGGTTTTGAATTTGGGAATTTTTTCCAAAACCCTAATCAAAACCCTAATGAGAGAGAGATGACACAACGTTGCGTGGGAAGACCGGGGGAGCGTGCTGCGCCCAAGGGGCAGCACGCCGGTGCTGTCCAGGCATGAATATATTTTTGTGATTTAATCTGTTTATTATATAAAATTCGTCAAATTTATTTATAAAATTAAATTTTAAATTCATCTTATATCTATAATTAAGTGATTGAATATAATCTCTTAATTTTGTTTTATAAATAAATAAATAAAAATTATAATTTTAAATAAAATATTATTAAACAAATGTTAATCAATAATCTATCTACAAGTATTTGATGAATCTGAATTTTAATGTATTAAACAAGCGTGACGAGTTTTACATAGTGAATGGATCAGATTATAAAAATATATTCAAAAACTATGCCCTTTTTAGGCACAACACGAGCGTGCCGCCTTTTAGGCGCAACACGCTCCTCCGGTCCTGCGTGAGAAGAGGATAAAAATTTGGCTCTTTTACCTACGTGAAATTTTGAACTTAATTACCAAAAATAAAATTTTAATTTTTAATTTTTAACTTACATAAAAACGTATTTAGCAAACATATTTTAATAAAAAAACGTGTTTACTAAACATTAGGGAGAGCAAAAATCCGACAACCCGCTCAACCCGACCATACCTGACCCGACTTTTTGCTAAACAGTCGGATAGATATTTAGATTGGATCGAAAATGGGTGAAGAAAAAGCAATTAAATTGGGTTACAGGTCGAAATCGGGTGAAGCTCCTAAAATTGCAACAACTCGACCTGACCCGAATATACATATTATGCGAAGTAGCGAAATACAATTGCTGCTTAACGCTTTACACTCTCACGTTTTACCAGTTTACCCAGAATCAGTAAATCCCAAATTCCAAATCACACGACGCCTCACACCCACGACTTCCTAACCCTAAGCGGCGCCTCTCTCTCTCTCTCTCTCTCTCTCTCTCTCTCTCTCTCGCCGAAGTGCGAATGGGAACGCCGAACACTACTCGGCTAATCCCAACTCTCACGACTCAAGTCTCACGTAATCACGTGTTTCGGACCTTCGGTGATCGATTTACCTATTGAATCTTGATAGTAACAGTTCAAATGTTCAATACCATTTGATTTTTGATTTGATTTTTAACAGTTCAAATGTTCAATACCAGTTGCAAAAGAAATGTGTTCAACATTGTCAAGCCTGCCCAACTCGACCGAACCAACCCGTCAAACCGAACCACTGTTTCGGACGATTTTAAAACCATGGACGTGTTACAATGGTTTGCAAAATGCATCACTCGATCTTTTCAGTTTGGTTAACGGGTGGGGCCGAAACACGACCCCGAACCGACCCGTGCACTGTCCTACTAAACACACTTTAACCTTAACCTCGAAAAAAATATATAACAATATAAAAACGTGTTTAGCAAACACGCTTTATGAATTTATACATAAAGCGTGTTTATTAAACACGCTTTCAGTATAAATTTAGTAAATGCGTGTTTATTAAACACGCTTTCAAGTTTATTAATAAAGCGTGTTTTGTAAATACGTTTTATGTTAAAAATTTATTTTCAAGGAAAGCGTGTTTGGTAAATACGTTTCATGTTAAAATTCATTTTCAATCAAAACATGTTTAGAAAACACGCTTTTAGAATAAATTAGAAAATGTGTTTGATAAACACGCTTTTAGGCAGGATGCTCGTGTGCGAGATTTCATATTTTTAACAAGTTCATCTCAAATGATAACAACTTTGTTTATATTTTTTATTTAATTTCTAAATATTTTTTTATTATCGAATCCATTTATTACGTAAAATTCAATTTAGTGAGTTAAGTTACAAAATGGCTGAATTGATTAAGTTACAAAATAACTTAACCGAAATGGCTGGTTAACTTTTTTTTCATAGTTTGGTTAAGTTGTTTTATTTTTCAGGTTTGTCACGATTAAAAAAGTCAAAAATTATAGGAACTACTCCGTGTTCTTCAATTCTAAATTATAGAGTTAAGTTACCATTTACGCAAAACATGTTTCCAAAGAGCTCAGTCATTAAATAGATGTTCATCTAGTACTATCAAATTGTTTGATTTTCTAAAGTAGTTGGAGGGGCATAGTTCATTTTAAAAGTT
>JAOTRH010052319.1:0-19259 GCA_034768845.1 Heliamphora exappendiculata
TGTTATTTCATTCTCTGTAATTTCAGATTCTGTAAATTGTTGAAAGTTTAATAAAGATGTATTTTCTGGATCCCCGATCATGTATTTTATGTCGGCGTTGAAAATTCTCCCAACACTTTCATTGATGAAAAAAGAGTTAATTTTTTATTTGAAAGTATTATAGTTATTTTACTAAAAAAATAAGTTAGTGCGAGGATATGTATAGGCTTTTTTTATTGAAAAGAAAAATTTAAAAAGTTAGTTGAGTTTTTAGATAAACTAAACATATACTTTAAAAGATAATTTTTTTGTAAAAAAAAACTAACTTTTTAAATACCTCAAACAAAACCTTAGTATAAAAATTATCATTTTCAAAATTTATTAATGGGTTAATGTCTCAATTTTTCAAAGTTAAGTGGTCCATGGACATTCTTGTCTTCTTAATTAAGGAAAGATTAATGTTATGTGTGTTATTTGATGATGGCATGGCAGAAGTTATTGTTTTGATTCTAATAAATATCTATTTTTAATTCAAACCCAGGCTTGTTTGTTTGTTTGTTTTGTTTTTTTTGTTTTTTTTTTTTTTGGGTACCCCCGACATAGTATTTTTCTTTGAGAGGTTCTGTACATATAAGAGAATGGTTCAGAATTTTGGGAGATTTTCCAAGAATTGATTCCTGATACTAGTGTTAATGTTCATAGAATGATGAATTCATTTTATTAGATTAATCTCTTAAACGATGAATTACAATTATAATTATTAAATTTAATTAAAATTTATATAGGTCCTGTTGTATTATACTTTTGATTATGTAACACTATTTGAAATATTAATTTGGTCATACACCAACTGATGAAATTAATGATTGATCACTTTTGTCTCCCATTTACTCAATAAAAATGGATCATCATTGTTTCATCCAACATACATTTTGTTACATTGTTAATTAAGAACATTAAATGATCACTATCACGTAATGTTTTAAAACTGTAACATGCACGTAGAACGCCAAAGTTATATGACATTAAATATTTTGTAGAACGCTAAAGTTGAAAGATATTAGGTATTTTATTAGTGTTATCGCATGATTTTGACAAATAAAAATATTTAATACAGTTTTAGTGCAAATACCGTCCTCACGTATTGCAAAGGACCCAATCGGTTTTCCCGTTTGAGCTTAGGTAAGATAACAGGGATCCTCAGCTAATTTGTAGTTATATATTGATTTGCATTATTTATGGGGCAGAAGAGATTGTAGGGCCTACCCAAAAAAAAGAGACATGATAGATTTGCAAAGATGAGGACTAACATTGAAGTTTTATGGAGGTGGGTACTTTGCCTTGTTTGGGCTAAATTTCAAAAAAAAATATTGATTTTTTTTTGAATTTTTAAAGTATATTTTGCTTTTTGACAAAAAATTTTAGTTTTACAAAATGTTCGATGGGATGAATTAAAAAATATAAAAATATAAATTAAAATATTTAATTTTTTTTACTAAAAACAAAAGAACAAGTAACACCAAATTTAAGTTATTTTGATTTTTAAGATTTTTTTTATATTTTGATTAAAAAAATTATTTTTTTACTAAACAATAAAAATATTTCACTAAAAATAAACAAAGGCACACATGTATGGCATTAAATAAACAATACAGCGCAAATATTACTTATACAGATTCTTATTAAAATAAAAACAACAATTTCTATTAATGAATTAAATAATACTAAAAATATTACCCAACCAAAGCGTTGTAATAGTTTATTACAATGATAACGCTATGGCATTAAGTAAAATTTTGAAATTTAACTAATTTTAAAATTAGTTAAATTAGTTATGACTTATTTATACTTATCAAAATTTTATTTATGACTAAATTAATTAACCACAGTTAATTAACCATAGCGTTTCTCCATTGGACCAATTGTATTTATTCTTATCAAAATTTTCTTCACAGAAGTGTTCAACATATCATTGTTGAAAAATGCCTTGAGAGGAAAATAAAGACTCCAACACAAACAAACATGAAATGGGTAAAAAAAGACTGCGCATAGCACAGAAAGTTGACCATACACAAGTTGACCATACTTTAAAATAATTATTAATATTTATTCACAAATATATAAATACTAATCACGAATTAGTGCGTGACTTTACAAAATAAACTTAAAGCCTGAATATATATATATATATATATATATATATATATAAACTTGTAACTTTTGATTTTTATATTCAAAATAATAATTAAAACTTATTTATCAATGCATTAAATACACAAATTAGTACAAATATAACCAGCCCATAAAATAAAAATGGTAACCTGTGTGTAAATAAAAATCGTTCATCCATCCAGTAATCTTAAATATTTTTTAAAATTTATTTCAAAATAAATATATATAACATCCATAATAAAAAGTAAATACAAATAAAAACATTATTAATCAATGCCAATTGATTACCTCCCATTAAGCAATACATCAAACTAGCACGCCAACCCACGAATTCTAGCACTTACAATGGCTATAAATTTCAACGGAACATCAATTTCATATAAATCTTCTTCCTATAGAATGAAAGGGAAAAACAATTTCCACAGATTAGTTTCTGTGCCTTATTGTTTTATTGGCTTTTGATTTAAAATAAGCAATTTTTAGTCCAAACTTATTGCCTTCTAATTTTAAGTTACATCTAGAATTCACAAAATAAACTCTTTACTTAATTATCTTAACATAACTCAATATAATAAGACTAATTTAAATTCAAGTTAACAATGGAAGACTAATTAAATCCCCAATTTATCCAAAGTAGCCACTGTGTACATTTGAGTATTTACATTTGAGTGTTAAAATAAGGGTGGCGGGGAAACTGCTGCTGCTTCTTCAGCAACGCCAAACAACACCATATTTGTTTTATTATTTTTTTTTATTATTAAATTAATTTTTACAACCATTTTAAATTCGTAACATAAACAATTGTTTTAAAAGATGAAAAAGTTTTAGAAAGAGAACATAAATCATATTCATCAAATTTATTCCAAATAAGCCTTATTTTAACTTTTTTTAAATTATTAAATAATCTTGTATAGATGATTAATATATTCTCAATAAATGAGAAAATCTGACATATGCTAAATGAATTATTTGTCTTTCACTTAATTAACAGAGAAAAGTCAACATTTTTTCATTTAAAGTATTTTTTATTATATTATTAAATAAAAATATTTTATAGGCAATAATACATGACAATTCCAATAATGAATAATTGCCCACTCTAATTAAAATTGTAGTAGATGGTGGTGTGCAAGAATTGCGTTGGGTTAGTAAAAATCTAAAGGGGTGTTTCGCAAAAATTTTTATTATTAATTTTAATTATAAATTATAATATATTTTAAATACTTATAACTTTTGTTATAAATTATAATAATTATTTTTTTTTCTATTTTAGTTACAAGTTATAATTTTTACTAAATATTCACAACTTCTATTACAAGATATAATCTATAAGTTACTAGTTTCAACAATACCAAACACCCCTTGGTGAACTTATGTTTGGGCCGTGGAGATTTTTCAACCCACCACTAATTTGCTCATTTCTACAACCATTGGGTTGATTATTTTTGAGGCATTTTAATCCAATAATTTAGACAATTTAACGAATTAAATAATCACAAAAAATAATTTAAGAACTCAATGAATGTAGCAATTTTCAACAAGCACATTTCAACATAATACATTTTAAGCTTTTCCTGAGCATAAAGATTCCAACAAATTTCAAACTTTTAAAAAGCATAATAGATTTTTAATCCATGAAGCATAACTAATAACACATTCATCTAAGTATCCAATTACAATAGTATTAGTAATAAATTTAAAAAAAAAGTACTAAAGTGATGCATGTTTACAATAAAAATAAAATGTCATCAATAACAAATCCTTAGTACAAAATCTCAACAAATTAAATAAAGTCATATCCAGTAAATTTCAACAGTGGTTTAACATCAAGTCATCAACAGTAATTACTAATCAAGAATCAACCAAAAAAACGAACGAGAGAGATACGAGCAATGAACAAAACAAAATTATGTAGATTAATTAGGTTTAGAGTTTCGTGTTTTTAAGTTTATGTATATAATGAATTATATTTTCCTATATATAAAACATTAAAATCTTTATACATTTTTTATTTTTTATTTTTTATTTTTTATTTTTTAATTCAACTCATTCAATCCAACCCAACTCTGCAATTAATCCATCAACTCACACACGAATTGTGTTGGTGAGGGTTTGCGAGTTTTGGAGCGTGTTATCTACTTAATTTATCTACACACAAGATGTTATTAAACTTGTTTTTTTCCCAATTGCCAGCTATGCATTTACGAAAACCACAAACAAACAAGAATTCTCATGCATACGCACAAGATGTAAGTAGATTCTTCCCTAAATAAACTGCAAAAAGAACATGCAACCCATGGTATTATAACAGTTGTCATCAATGTCTCAAGATTCAGAAAAAAATGTCTTTGCAGCCTTATTTTACAAAATAAAAAATAAAAAATTTTAAACTATAGTATTTAGTATTTTTAAAAAATCAATTAATACTTTTTTTAATTTTTTTTCATAAAAAAATATATTCACATTCTAGATATTTTAATTTTTTAAAATAAAATAACTATAATAAACTCAATTAAAAATTCAACTCTACTGTTAAAAGCAAGAACGCACAATTATCTCAAACACTAAACTCAAAAACAAAAACTATGGACATATTAAACATTTTAACCAAAAGATAAAATTACTCTAAATATATTATTCCAAACAATTTAACTTTTTTCTCTTTTTTTTTAAAAAAAAAAAAAAACTAAATCAAACTAAGTTTTTTAGACATGAGCTTAATAAGCTTCTACCAGTAGAGAGAAAGAGAGAACAAAAGGGAAAAGCCTTGGAGGTGAAAAGGATAGTGAGAGAGCGGTGGTTACTGTTCCAACAAAGACTTGTACAAAAGTGTGGGCACCAATTTGGATGGACCACAACACCAGAAATCACAGTGCCATTTAATGTGGCCACATTCTTCCCATTGCATTTTGAAACCCAATTCTCAGCCACTCATCCAACTATCCATACATCCACCAAAATAGTAACCAAGACAAGGTTTGGCTTTCTTCACTTCTCAAAAGAGCCCAAAAGTAAACTAATAGAATTTTCCACAAGCAGACAAGTAAAGGAGACACCCTTTCCCTTTGCTACTACAAGTGAACCCTTTATTACTTAGGATTCACTAAGTAGATCACTTCATACCCAAAAAAAAAAAAAAAAATCAAGTTAATCATATATTAATAGCTCTGTGATTAGCATTTGTCTAAAAACAAAATAATGGCAAGTATGAGTTTGAAAACACACAATTAGACAAATGTATTCAGATCATTTGGCTACAAATATTCGATCAATTTTATATTTTATTTTTTACGTGAGTAATAAACTTAACAAGTACTACAAAACAAATAGTTTGGATCATGAAAATATGTTCGAAAGAGCACTGCACGGTGCTGTGCTTTCAAGCAAGCACAGATCCCTGATTCAGGGAGACCAACCCACACTGAATGTGACATGCAGAAAAAACAAAAGGGAGCATCTTTGTCGAGTAAAAATTAAGTACAGTGAGGATTTTTTTTGCTATCAGACAAGAAAAAAGGTCACCCTTACTACCTTCAGGTAAAGCTCAAGCAATCTAGCAAGAACCAGTTGCAAAATTTATTGGACAAATAGAAGAGAGAAAAATAAAATCATTGCTAACAAACAAGGATTTGAGAAACTATTGCTGCTTCATAAATTATTACCCATTATAAAAAGAGAGAATCTTAAACAAGCTTCCTCATAATTATTCACAGGAATTGAAACTCATTACCTGAGATTGGATCTCCGGGGTAGGAACAGAATTTACAACATGGAAGTTGAGAACGATCAAAAGATGTGCGAATTGCGTAAGGATGTAACGCTAGACGACGTAAAATTTACAGATTCTGAGCTTGGAAAAGCTGCACAAGGGACACTTCATCGCGCAGTATGCGTAAGATTGACAGATCTATTGAGCCTCTCAAGAATGCCATTGGCCTTCCTCTTCGCCCTCGAAGTCCCATTCTGACCAAGCTGAGAGATTGTTCTGTAAGTATTCTCTTCTTCTCTCATCTCCTTCCACTTGGTTCGATCATTGAAACAGATGGTATGGAGGATTGCAATGGAATTCTCCTTGTTGCGAGGACATGAGCTCTCCCTAATTATACTAAGCAAACAAGGCACGGCTCCAAGTTCTCCCATTTCCTCAACAGCCTTCTGATTACTTGAGAGAATTGCAAGGATAGCCAACAATTCGTCGACGTGTATGCCATTCACGATCTTACTTAGGATCACTCTTACTGCACCATCATTCACAGCTCTTGCCTTGTTCTCATGGATGATACATAGGCTAAAAATAGCCGAGGCAACATCTTTCATAGCTAGTGGATGCCCTTCTTCTAAAAGGTCTATTAGTGGTTTCAAGGCACCAGATTCGCCGATCAATGCCTTATTGGAGTCCAGGGCCGATAATGTAAAGAGGGCTGCAGCCGCATTGCTCCTAGTTTCTACTGTTCCAGATCTCAATGCATCCATTAGAAGAGGAACAACCATTGGAGTCTCCGCAACAAACTTCTTGTTGTTGTCGTGGATTGAAAGATTCAAAATTGTCGTGATTAGGTCTTCTTGAAGATCTGGGTGAATGTCACTTTGAGACCTGCTTTGAGAGAGTGGGCTGAGAAGTTGAGGTATCGCATCAAGAGACTCTGCAAAGAGTGCCCGGAAAGAAGGTATCCTCTTTGTCAACAATCGCAGTTCCCTTGCAGCTGCCTTCTGATCAGACAGAGTTGAAGACATCTTCTCAAGCAAAGAAATAAGACGGTCCCTATCTGCTTCGGTTATCCCGTCCTCTCCTAAATATTGAATAGGGTCTGGTAATTGAATCTGATGACTTATACACCATTGTGATATCATTTCCCTAACCAAAAGATTAGGCGTAAGGAGAGTATGCGGGAGGACTTGTTGAGTACGAGGGCATGTCTGGTGCCCTGCTTTTAGCCATCTCTGGATAAAGGGTCTGTCATAAGTCTGTCAAATTGGGGGAAAATAGGTTAGCAAAACCACCCAAATTTAGCAATAACCAAGAAGTCGGGGATATGAATAAACAGATGAAAATACCAGCAAATACATCATTTTCCATGGATGAAAATGAAAGATTTAATAACATAATAGAACCAAATGGCTAAATGAAGAACAAAAATCCTATGACGACTCAACTAGACTATTGTCAAAGTAACTTAAATGAAGAATCTAACAAGATAACTCAGAATGTTTAAATCAAGTTACTAGTGGTATTCACATGCTTTTTTCTCATCCCCCATTGATGTGGGATGGGGATCACAAGTCCTTACAGTTTAATTGAGTTTTTCAGGAGCTGACAACATTTCTGTTTGAAAAAAATATGTACACATTTTTACCTTCTCTACAGAGCATCGCTCACTAAGACAGAACAAAAGAAGATATTTGTAAAGAAATAAAATATTAAAAATCAAGAACAGAGAGTATTCGACCAAAACTAATTACAACACCTCTACCAACAGTCATATAAATATAACACGGAACAAAAGGAATATCAAAGTTTTCCTAAAACTTCAGATACAGTACTCGCATCGAGAACACTGCAATTCCACCGACAAACAATTTAAAATCCAGTTCCACCACGTTCGCCAGTTTAAAACACAGAATCAATCACAGATCACTGATTCTTGCCGGTAATAAGATTCTTTGTTGAAAAAATAAAAATAACACAGTTTTTTTACCGGTAAAAAACACTAATCCGAAAGAAATCAGAAAATCTACCACATAAAATTGAATACAATGCATATATAAATATAAATCCGTTGAAGATGTTAGACGATTTATATGTATAAATAGGAGGCGAACCCTAGCAGGAAGAGCACAAACCTGACCGGTGGCCACAATAACAGGATCTCTCATGAGCTCCTTGGAAAGAGGACAGCGAAATTCCTCGGGACAAGCCAAGGTTTCGTTGAGTCTGACGGAAACCGTTCTCTTGGATTTCAAATCCTTCAATGCACGGAGCGTCTGCGTGGCTCGATCGATGGTGTCGACATTGAAGTCGAATTCGTCGGCGTCGGCGTCGACAATTGCCCTGACCAGTCTCTGCAATTCCTTCATCAACTCAGTCGCCTTCGCGACCATCGTCGGATCGGCCTCGAAAACCCCCGTTTTCGCCATCCAATTACTCAGATCTTGTGATCAGAATCAGAAGAAGAAGAAGAAGAAAATGAAGGACAACAATCGAACTTTGCTACTTTAGTTGGAGTGGCCGTGAATGGGCGAACAAGAATTTGCATGCCCTGTTTCATCTTTTTCGTGTCTCTATACTCTCTCTCTCTATAAAGCTACATCTTACATACAATACTAATGTTTCTATCTCTACATTAATATCACATTGCAGAGACGAGAATGAGAATGATGGCAGAGTATAACGCGTAAAAAATTATACGCTCCGGTATCATTGTTTACGTTATATTTTTAATAAATAAAAATATTTAATATATATTAAATATTTAATTTAAGATATAAAAAATCAAAGTTTTAGTTCTTAAAATTTTAAAAACTTGACATTAAAAAAATATTTTTTGCAAAAATAATATAAAAAAGTTAGTATTTGGCTTAATTTTTTAGGGTTACTTTTTCTTTTTTACTTTTTTGTTAAAACGCCTGATATATGCTTAATTCTTATTTTCTGTTCTAATATTCAGAATAAAGGTACAATTTTTTATTTTTTATTTTTTGATTTTGATAGTAGAGCTGATTTTATAAATAAGAGTATTATTTTCGTTTAATTTCAAAAAATCACAATATTTGAAATATTCATAATTTTTTTTATTGGAGAAGAAAATAAAAAAATTTAGTAAACATTTTAAAGAAGCCAAACAATTTAGTATAAAAGTTAATTTTAAAAAAAAGATTCAGCTTTTTAAAGATGCCAACAAGGACTTATTTTTTAAGATTTTCTAACTATTTCTTATTTTTTGGAACCATTTTGATAAAAGAGCTTAGAAACTAGTTTTTTTTATAGTGAAAATAAGTAATCGTAATTTAGCTTATTTCTTGATTTATTTGAGCCTATTTCTTATTTTTTTAACCTTCTATATTTTAACTAATTTTTTATTTTTTCATGTTTCGGTAAGAAAAATTTAAAAGATAAAAAATAATAAAAATAAAAATAAATAAAATAAAATATATAAATAACTATTCTTTTTTTTTGCCACAAATAAAAACCTATACTATCTTAATTTAAGAAAAAAATTGGAGATTACCCCAACCGTCCACTGCGCTTAATTCACAATCTCCACAATAAAAAGGTTGAGAAGATGACATTAAGGTTTTGTTCGTTTTATTGTAAAAAAATTTTAAGAAAAATATTTTCCATTCAAATATTTTTGTAAAAAAATATTTTTTTATTTTTATTTTTTAATGTGCAGTTGATACATGAAAAATATTCATAAAATAAAAAATTTTATTGTTGGATTGAAATAAAATATTCTTCGTAATAAAATTATAAAAATAGTTGAATCTGATCTGATTTCTCTTAGAACTTCGTAACTGTTTGGGAAAGCTTTTATGTAATTTTTTTCATAATTTTTTCTCATCTTTTTTGAATTTGTTTATTTTTTTGGTCTAAATTTTTTATTATTTATTTATTATTATAAAATAAATTAAAAAGTATATGTCATTTTTTCTAGAGTTAAAAAGAGAAAGTTAAAAAATATCACTGTTTTAAAACTCTTTTCGTCTTATATGAGTTTTTTTTAAAGTAATTATTTATTTTTATTTTTTTAATTTCTCGTGATGAGAAAAATTTAAAAAGTATCATTATTTGAATTAATAAAAAAAATATTTACTAATAACAAAAAAAGTCATTAAAAGCTTTTTTATCTTCTATGAGTTTTTTTAAAAAAAATTTTGTAGTTAATTTTTTTTACACTTTTTTGGTTTCTCGAAATGAAAAGATATTAAAAAGTTTTATTCTTTTTACTAAAGTGAAAAAAAAAATCACTAAAAATAAAAAAAACTTTAAAATTCTTTGACTTAAGTTTATTTGAATTTAAGACCCTTTTAAGATTTTTTCGTCTTATATGAATTAAAAAAAAAATATTCTAATCATTTTTTTACATTTTTGATTTCTCAAAATGAGAAAAATCTAAATTAATCGTTGTTTGAAATAACGTAAAAAAATTATTGAAAAATTTTTTTTTTTTATAAAAAAGCCTTAAAATCTCAAACGTTAGTCACCACGGCCGTTGGCTTATGTGTAATCGTTTGAAAAATTAACAAAAAAAAAACTTTTAAATTTGAGAAAAATTAGATTTAAAACACGTCTCTTAAAAAAATAAAAAATAATAATTTTATTTTATGATGTAAAATATTTTACTTAAAAAATTATTTTACTTATTTTTTGTAAATTAAATAATAAAAAATAAGTAAAATATTTACCTTAAAATAAATGGAGCCTAAATTACAAAGGCGTTGACAAATAAATAACTGTGCCTAAGTGGGTATTTTTTTGTATTTTATTTACTGAATAGATTTAGAATAATATAAATTTAATTAAATAATATTTTATTGTAATAGTAAATAAGAGCAGTGCATAGTACGTGAATACGTATTTATTACCCATACGGATAGAGAGTGTGTGGGCCGGTGAGGGGCCCAAGTGGCCCATGATGTACGCAATCACGGAATCCATCGCCTCCCAGCTGGCGCACCAAAAGCTTGCTTAATTATCGTCTTTCCCATTTATTTAACAATAATGCTGTTGACAATACTTTTTTCACCACATTTGAATCTCAAGACTTCGTTTGGCAATCGGCAATCGGCAATCGGTTCTAAGTTAATTTTTTTAAGTTAAGAAATTATAAAGTCAAAAAGCTCTAACTAGAATATGTGTGACTTTTAAACCAAAACTTAAAGTGATTTTAAACGAAAAGATAAATTTTTTTACTTAAGATTGTTATAATTTTTTAAAATTTATTTTTAAGTAATTTTAAATTCAATATTGATATTATTTGATAGATTTTAATTAATAAATTTTAAAAATATAATTTTTATAAAATATAAAGGTATATAATAAAAGTTATGATATTTTTAAAAAATATAAAAAGAGTTAGATAAAAATCAAAAAGATACCTATACAAAAAAAAAATCAAAAAGAGCAAAAGGCTTTGAGTTAAAAAATAAAATTTTTTAATTTTTTTGGATTTTTAAGCAAAAAAGTAAAAAATTAACTTTAAGCTGGTTGCCAAACGAGGACCATATGATATGTTATTTTATATAAGATATTTAAAAATAAATAACAAGTACGGGAAATAATATAAGCACCATATATATAAAGTCATTTCATATATTATTTAAATATTATCATATTTAATTATTTAAAAATAAATAATACATATATAAAATAATATAAATATTATACATAAAATATCACATTATGTAATATTTAAACATGATCACCAAATATGATTACTTCTTAATTTGAAGAGATCAAAATGAAGGTGGTTGGTATATTAGGTAAATTTATAACCAGATTTATTTTATTGTGAAGATTTTGAAATAATTAGAATAGGTTTTTTGAAAATGAAAAATTATTTTTAAGTTCTTAAAGTAGCGTCGATTTTATTTTTTATTTACGATAAAAAAATTTAACGCGCGAGATCCAGTTGGACCCTTAAATAGATAAATTTATCTATACATTTTTCAAAACATACAGATAAATTTATCTGTCTTACATAAATAAATATACAGATAAATTTATCTATATAAAAAATACTGTGCCTTTTCAAAACACGTATAAATTTATCTATATAAAAAATAGTATACTTTTTTAAAACACGTATAAAGCACACAGATAAATTTATTTGTCTTGCATAAATAAGCAGACAGATAAATTTATCTGTATAAAGAATACTGTACTTTTTCAAAACACGTATAAAACACACAGATAAATTTATCTGCCTAACATTTGTCAATACTAAAAGGGAACATATAAATTTATCTCTTTATCAAATTGTGCTTATTTCACGAAACAGATAAATTTATCTGTTACTTGTGCTTATTTTTTACTTGACAAATAAATTTATCTATTTAACATTTGTCAATGTTAGAAAAGAACAAGAGATAAATTTATCTGTATGCATTACATATAAATTCATCTATCTGTATTAAAATTATCTGTATTGTAGGCGATTGGATGTCGCGCGTTAAAAATTTTGTTAATAAACCTTGCACGTTAAAATTTATTTTTTTAGACTTTTAGCTGAAAGCCCCATTTGAAAATTAATTTTTAAGTTGTTCTTTTTAAAAAATTGTGTAAGCTCTCTTCCTTTTGTTTTATTTTTCGTATTTTGATGGTGTTTGTGTAGATAAAATTGTGTAAAAAGATATGATTATAATTTTAAATATAAATTATAAATATTTATTACGTTTGTAATATTATGGCTTCAAGAAGTAAAATTATATTTGCTTATCTAAAATAAAAAATTAACAAAAAAAAATCCAACCATTTGATTTGAGTATTTTTCACTTTTTATGAGCATAAGATATGATGCATCAGAATGCATAGAGAAAAAAACTATTTTCTATTTTTTATATTTTTTATTATAAAAATGACAAATTTTCTATCCCCTCCCCCTTAACATGTTTATTTGGCTTCTATGGCCTCGTTTGATTAAAAAATTATTTTTATAAAATAATTAGTATATTTAAATTATTAGTACTTGAAATATTAATGTTTGAATTATCTGTGGTATTTTTTTTGTACCGAAAGATAATAGGTTGAGAGTACGATAACCTACGAATAAATAATATATTATTTGGTTTGATTTAATTTTAGTATAATTTAATTTTTTTATGTACAAAAATAATTAAAATAGTTTAAAATAATCCCTCCATGAAGAATATTAACTAGTCAAGGGGAGAGTTTTAACCTCTCTAAATTGTTGCTAAATATATTTATATATGATACTATTAGTGAATTAGTCAAATTCAAGCCCTAATCTCTCAACTAAACTAAACGAGGCCTATAGATTTTTTACACCTCTAATAAGAAATAAATGTTTGTTTTTAAAATATAATAAAATTAGAATACAAAGATATTATCCTTATTGTTTCATTTTCACTATTTTTCTTAGATCAAGTTTGGATTGTTGGAATCAAAGACCAGAAATGAGTATCTCATTTCTAATAATAGTAAACTTGTGTAAGCCAATTTCAAGTAATTATAGGTAATCTAACTATAGTTTAACTTTTGATATGCTTGTATTCGCAAAACATCAAAAAAGAAAAAAAATATATGTAACACGTACAACTCTTTTAAAAAACCGCAATAGCTTAATTCTAAAATTAATTAAGAAATATTTAAAAATATCCTAAAAATGAACAGTTAATAAAATTCTCACATCTTAGACTGTTTCACCAATTTATATCAAAATCTTTCGGCCTCTTCTTCACCTTCTTGAATGAATCCCTATTTCCATAGTCTAGAGGCTCTTCGTTGCTCGATATTATTGTTTGGAACCTCTCGTTTAGAGAGCGAAAATTGATGGTTCTATAGATTGGAGGAACAAAAACAGAAGAAATCTCGCATATGGTTTAATTTTTATAATTTTTAAAATTTAAAAGTAGTTATTTTAATAATTTACAATTTTATTTATTTAACTAATTAAGAATGTCATTTAGTATTTGAAGAAAATAAATGTGTTAAAAAAAATTTAACTGTGAAGTTTAGGTACCGTTTATTTATTTTTACTAAAAATATAATTTATTTAAATATTTAACAATGCTTGATCAATTTTATATTTTTGCACAATATCTAGCTATACACTAAAAATAATAAAATAAATAGCTAGAATTATAAAAATGAGCCTATTTTAAAATCAAAATGGGCAAATTTGAGCTGATCCATTTCATTTATGGACCTAGAGATGCCTCTATGTTAAACTGGATAAGATGAATTACAACTATTCTATTATACAAAGGCAACAAGTCACTTGGGTATGAACATTCAATTGAAGTTGACTACTCATATTTTTGTCATTTCAAAATTGTTTTTCAAAAAAATTATATTTACGTTGTTGTTCTATGTTATTATAATTCCTTATCCAATAACTATAAGGTGGTGTTTGTTTTGAGGAAAATGATTATGGGGTATTTAATATACCCTCACAATAATCATAGGATAATAATGTATTTAATGTATTGTTAATTCATCTTTTTATCCATTTACATGTTTAATTATTTTTTAGGACACTAAAAATTATAATATCTAATCTTTTGTTTGTAAATTAAAATACAAGTCCTGTGCATAAATAACAATAATACGCTACCCAATTATAACCAAATCAACATTAACCAAACTAAAAAGTAAATATTTTTAAAATATAAAAAACATAAAAATAATAGTTTTTAAAGAAAAAAGAAAAACAAAAAATAGTTAAAAAATAAGTAAGTGGTTTAGAAAAATATAAAAAAAATAGAATATAAAAACAAAACAGTTAAAAAATAATAAAAAAAAAATAAAACAGGTTTTTTTCAATAAAAGAAAAATAAAAAACAGTTTTTAAAATAATTAAAAAACATACTTTAAAATAAGAAATAATAAGAACATTTAAAAAATAATAATAATAAACAGATTTCTTTAAAAAAAACAACAAACAATTTTTTTTTTAAAAATGATAAACTTTTTTTTATCAATAAAAAATAAATTATTTTTCTAAAACAAATAATAAAAAAAATTCTAATTAAAGAATATATAATATTATTTTAAGAAAATAATTAAAAAATTTTTTTGACATTTGAGTCTAGATTAGATTATCAATCTCACCCTTCCCTTATGATAGAATTATCCCGTATTTATGAAATTAAAAATTCACTCCGGATAGTGTATTCGGCACCATTAATTACAATCAATCATGAAATAAAAAGTTATTAATCTAATTCTAAATTTATTTTCCTCAAAACAAGCATGCTTTAAGCGTATTAAAATTCTATGTTATTACAATTCCTTATCCAATAACTATAAGGGTATTAAGGTAAAAATATTTTATGATATTGCTTCAATTTTTTTTTCAAACTCCACTCTTTTAAATCTTACTTTTACATATTGTATTTAATTTAATTTATTTTCTTAATTTAATATTTTATAAAAATTAAATATTATACACTTATAACGTGTGTTACGGACGCTATGTGAGACCTGGTTCTGTTTTATTTTCGTAATATTTTTTTGATGTGTTGGCTATTGTTTTATCGTTTTAAAAAATATTTATTTTACATTTGTTCGAGTTTTATTATAGCATGTTTGGTTGGTTTGTTTTTTCTCCGTCATTCAGTCAATTGAACTGCCCGAGAGTAGGTTCAGTCGATTGACTTGGTGGATTTAGTCGACTGACCTATAATGGTGAGGAATTCTTGATTTTTTCAGTAGCTTTTAAGTCGACTTATATTGTGGGTTCAGTTGATTGATTTCCTGTGTTGGGCGAGACCTATAAATATTAACCTTATGTTAGATATTTTAAAATCATATATCTTCTAGGCTAAGTTTCTTTCTTTTCCTCCACCTTTTCTCTAGTTTTTCGGTGGGTTCGGGCTTGATTTTTTGCGATAGGATAGCGAATTTTTAGTATCCGTGTTGAGAGCTTCGTGTTCATTCGGATGGAATCTCGTTTCGACGAAGTTCGTTTTTTACGGAGTTCGAGACGTCGAGTCTATGACTCAACGAGATAGGATCATAGTCTATCTTGTCTTTAAATGGTGCTATGCGCGATTATATACTTTTCTACCGTTTAAAAATATTATAAATGTTGAATTTTGTGTTTAAACTATATTTGTTCGGATAAAAAGCATGTTTTGCATATCTTTTGGTTTATTACATGTTGATGGACGTGCGGATGTTCATGATTTTCAAAATTGTGATTTGAAAATGAAAAGATTTATGTAAAATGATGAAAACCTAACTTATTGAGGTTTGGAATTAATCATTAGGGTCGAGTCTCGATTTTTAAACGTTTTGATAAAAACGGTAAAATATTTTTAAAATGTTGTTTGGTCTCCATGGTTAATGGATGACGTAGCGGATGGCTGTTGGATGTTTTGTACATGATTAATGTATGTTTTTAGATGATTTCGTAGTTGAGCTAAGTGTTGATTTTTAATGACTCGATAGATGTGCTGTGACAGTGCATGTGTATTCGAGCCGCCATTACTCCTCGGTGAAAGTCTGAAAACTTTACGTAAGTAGGTGCTTCGCTCCTTCGAGTTAATTCTCGTAAATGAAGTGGCTGCCCCAGTGAGAGGTGTGCGCTGTCGTGACTCCGTATAAAACTTGTTATTACCTAGCGGGTCTTTGTATGGCTTGGGTCTAAAGTAATGGGTAATAGTCTATAGTTGTTATCTTTATTCTAGGTATGACAGAGTTGGTATATAGGGATCATTGTCGGTTGCGTGAACTGAGTGAAAAATAACGTTTTGTTATTGTTTTTTTTAACTATTTGACGTTATTTGCATTGTTTGAAATGCGTGGTTACAAGGATGGAAAATCGTTTAGTTTTAAGGATGAAAAATCATTTTGAGGCTCGTGTAGTCGAGTCGACTCTATGCTATGTGATTCCATATCTTGCTTTATTTCATTATAATATGTTTTTATTGAGTTTCGACTCACATTGTGGGATTTAAAAAAAAAAATTCAGGTGACTGTGATCACGAGAGATGGTCTTGAGAAGCCGAGGAGGCGAAAGACTTTTTATAGTTTTTTTTTTTGGTATACATGTATTATTTATTCTTGAAAGAATATTTTTTAAGTTTTGAGGCGATATATTATACATGTATGATATGTATGTTAATTTTGAGAAGGACTCTGTATTTTGCAGTGTGACACCCTAGCATGGGCCTCAAATGGGGTCTAGAGGAGGCCAATGCCCCCACTGAGTTTTTGTCAAATTTTATTTATTTTTTAAAGAAATTTAATAATATTTAATTTTTCTCTCCTTAAATTTAAAGTTTGTTTTCTTAAATTATAAAATTCTTTTCTTTTTGTTTTTTGTTATTTGTTATTAGTAAATACTGATTTATGTGTAAGCGTTTTTCTATATTAGTATCAATTTGATGAGTATAAGTTATTTTAAACTCTTTTAGTTTCGTTGATCATTTTTTGATTGTGTATTCCTTATTATTATTTTTGTGAATCCTAATTATGATTATATATTTTTCTGTAAATTTTTAAATTTTTTTTATTTGAACGCCTAATTTTGATGATTATGATTGTATATTTAATAATATGAAGAAATATTTTAAGAGAACTATTTGAATAACATTTTAATTTAATTATTTTTTAATTATTAAATAAAAAACAATACAATTCTTATTTTTGATACTCTTCCTTCTAAACAAAAGTTCTAGGTTCGCCCTTGGACCTAGTTTTATTAAATGTAAAGGATAAATATTGTTTCTTGAAAGATTATATATATATATATATATATATATATATAACAAACATAAAAATAGAGGGTGAATATGATTTCTTCCCAATTGATTTTTCTATATTAGAGCAATACCTTTTGTTGGAGAAATTTTAATAAAAAAATTAACTTTTTTTATAACAAATTATTTGAGAGTTATAAAATTTATATGGGATCATAACGTGGTTTAAATGGGCATAAGTTATATTGTTATAACAAAGTTATCATCAGGCCAAACATTAATTGGTGACTTTATTTGGGTGATGATTACAATTTTAATTTTATTAATTTTCGTGACTTATTAATTGTAGTATATGTATGTAGAGAGAAATATAGAGATGTGTATCTCGGAATGAAAAAAAAATAAAAATAAAAAAATGAATCGAAAGAGACATTTTACTCTAGATTATATTGTTTTATATTATTTTTATTTTTATTTTTAATTTTTAGGTATTTAGATTCGTGACTCGTTCATATTTTTAATAAAAATTTAGTGAGAGATTTAATTTATACGCTACGTGTTAATTTTTATTTAATAATTTTTTTTTAACGTGCAAAATTTATCATCTCCAAAGTATTTCAGTGTTCGGATTTGTGTTTACTGAGTACAATTTTTTTTGGGGGGATAAAATTGACCTTGTGAATAATCGATTACCGCAAACATCTTCACATTCGTCGTTGCTTGTGGACGACTGGAGGAATGGAATCACTTTTCGTGAGGCATCTGATAACCCCAACGCGAAATGCCACTAATCACCCGCCTCAAAACCCTCGCCGGAGCCCTTATCTCTGGTTTCAACTCGCCGTCGGAGCTCAAACTAACACACGCTCACGTCTGCGAGACCAACACCCCCACTCCGTACTCCCTTTCTCTCGAATCGGCTCAGTTTGCGTTTTCACTTCTTCCATGAAAAGACCAAAAGCACTTCTCTCATAAAAATACGAAAAAAAAAAACAAAAAAATAAGAGAGAACGAGACCAAAAAAAATAAATCAAATAGATAAATTTATCTGTTTAATATTTTTTAATACTAAAAAAAATAAATAAATTTATCTATTTAACAAATTGTCCTTATTTTACAAAACATATCAAATTTATTTATCTAATATTTATCAATGCTAGAAAAGAACTATAAATTTATCTATTTAGCAAATTGTACTTGTTTCACAAAATGGATAAATTTATCTGTTTATGACTTATACTTGTTTGAAGAAACAGATAAATTTATCTGTTTAATAAATTGTGTTTATTTTACGAAAAATATAAATTTATCTGTCTAAACATTTATCAATGTCAAAAAAGAACAGATAAATTTATTTATTTACTATATATTTTTGGGATAAATTATGCTTTTTAAATGGATTGAGTTTTGAGCGTTAAAATTTTTATTTATGAACCTTAGATTGATAATTAGTTTAAGAGTTAGTTTTTTTTTAAAAAAAAATAATAATTTTGAAAGTTTTATTCAAACACTTTCGTCATGTCTGCCCTTTTGCAATCCATTGATCTTTACTTTATTTTTTTTATCACTCAGGTTTTGATTGGAAATTAGTTAAAGAGTTATTTTTTTTAAAAAAAATTTCTAATTAAAAAAATTATTAAAATTCAAAGTAGCCAATTTTTTTTGTAAATTAATTTTTAAATTAGTTTTTTTTAAGTTGTCGGTTTAGATAAAAAGTTAATTTT
>JAOTRH010052330.1:0-19259 GCA_034768845.1 Heliamphora exappendiculata
ATATATGTTCTGGGTGTCCTTTGAATTAATCTCACATCACATGGAGTTAGCGTTGAGCTTGGGAGAAAAACCAAAGCCATTGGCATTTCTTGACAAGACCCAGAATCTCACGACTACTGGTAAAGATTTAGGGTTCTTCTGCATGGGCTTAGGAGCACCTCTGATCATCAATGGCGGATCACAAGAAGGAGAAGGAAGACGAGAAGAGAAAACCGGCTCCTCAGATCCGCCGGTCCAGCTAGATCTCCTTCCTTTCTCTCCGGTTCAACGCAACCAACAACCACCACAATCTCAGCCATCGTCGCGGCTAATTCGCTTTCCATGGCTGACTGCAAACTGTAATTATTCCCATCTTTTATTTTTCCAACTCTCTATTTTGACTTTTATCTTCCAATATTGTCCACCCAAACATTTCCAAAAGTTTTTACCCATCTGAAATGTTTTTTCTGGGCTTCTTTCTTCTTCTTTTTTCTCTCTCTCTCTCTCTCTCTCTCTCTCTTTTTTCTTTCTGGTCTATACCCACTTTACCATTTGGAATTGTTAATTATTTATTTATTTAGTATTATATATTTTATTTTTAGTAATTTTTGTTTATTATTTAGTCAAATAAATTTTTTACAAAATTTTTAAACCCAAAAACTTTTTTAAAAAATTAAGCCAAACAAAAACTTAAAATTTTACAATCATAAAGATTAAAACAATACTTTAAAATCCCACACCAAAATTTAAGAATATTGGTAGGATACCAATACTGACACATATCCAAAAATTAAATATTTCTCAATTTTTATTTTTGGTGATTTGAGTTATTGGTTGTTGACCATGGGACAGTATTGCCTGAACCGGGTTCATCAGATGGGGAGGGAAGAGGACTAGACGTAAACCGGCGGCCGTCGTTGGGAGCGGAGGAGAGGTGCGAGGACGGGGCAGCGCTGTCGTCTCCGAATAGCGCTGTCTCATCATTTCAGATGGACCTCGACTTCTCAATGTACAGAAGTGGAAGAGGGAAGAGAGACGCAGAGACTTGTTTGAATGAAGTTGAGGCAGATCGGAGAGGTGGTTGTTCAAGAGCAAGCGATGAAGAAGAGAACGGGTTGAACCGGAAAAAACTCAGACTCTCCAAACAACAATCGGCTTTTCTTGAAGAGAGCTTCAAAGAACACCATACCCTTAACCCTGTAAGTCACATCTCTATTATTATTGAAAGGGAGCATTTTACTTCGGTCACTTTAAATTCATCCTTTTTATTTTTTCAAAAGTATTTTTATAATAATTTAAAAATAAAAATTTTAGGGAGTAGTTAAGTTGCTCACTCTTTTTTATTTTTACTATTTTATTTTGAAATTTTATTATTTTTAAATTTTCATGATTTGTAATTAACACATTTTATTTTTATAATTTATTTTATACTTTTTTTTATTATGTGGTTTTTTTTTTATGTATTTTTATATAATAACTAATATTGGGTATATATATATATATATATTTGTGATAGCCTAACATTTTTCTTGGTTTAGTTTTTTCAAAAACTTGATATAGAGTGCATATTAATATATTAATAATATTAATATATTATATTTTGGTGATTAAATTTAAATAGCGTGATGTTCCATGGCATTTGTGGTACCCACAATTGAGCTCCACACCGCATGTTATTTTTGATATCTTAGGCCTTGTTTGGTAGGCATTATAGAAGTATGAATTGAATTATCAATCCAGTACTCGTAAAATTATGTTTATTCTCCTCGATTAGAATAATTATTCAATGCTCTTGAAATAATGCTCTATTTAAATTATTAAATAATACATCTTTACATATTAAATAAAATAATAATAAAAAAGTGATAAATTTTACTAAACATACTAATAATTGTGAAGTTAAAACACCACCTAAACTTGTTCTAAGAGTAATGAATATTTTCACTCCCGATTCAGGCCGAAGTATGAATCTTTGAAATTAGGTGGCTTACGAATCCCGTTGGTGGGATGACATTATGAATCCAACCCGTAAAGATTTTCCATTCCATTATTCATTTTTCACTTCCGCCCCGAATTAGTTCTTCACTGCCAAGCCAATCCATTTTTACCACCAAACCATTTTTTGACCATAAGTTATAAACCACCTGTGCCCGGACGATTTGAGTTTGGGTTCCGATGATTTGTGGTGTAGATTTGAGTTTCGGCGATTTGGATTCCAACTATTTTAGTTAGGGTTCCGACGATTTTAGTTTGGGTTCCGACCATTTCCTACGATGGATTAATGGAAGGTTTTTACCCCTAAGCATTAGGAGGTTTCTCCAGGATTATCAGTTCTTTGATTTGAGTGATTGGGAGAGGGGAAAAAAAATAAAATGAAATTCTCTTATTTTTTATCACTTAGTTTGGTTTATTAAAAATTGAGAGAAATGAAGAGAAAAAATTATCATCTCAAACCCAATTTTTAAATCTCTCCAAATTGAAGAGATTTTGAGATTAAAAAAATTGAATCAATTAGTTATTTTTTATAATATCAAAATTACTTATTTAAAAATAAAAAAAGTAAAAAAAATAATTGCAAGAATAAGGTTATTTTGGTAAACTAGTACTCTTTTTTTTTTAATGAAATCTATCTAAACAAGAATAGAGAAAAATTATTATTTTTCTATCAAATTAATCCAAACAAAAAAATAAATTCATGATCACTTTTTTTATTTTTTTTTTTTTTTTTTTTTTTTCACTTATAACTTAAAGAGAAAAAACATAATAATAATTATTTTTCCCCTCTTAGTAATAACCAAACAGACAGTAATGGAAGGTTTGATCACAGTTGATGAGTGGGGGATTTTGAGTTTACAGAGATCCTTGTACCCATTAAATAATGCATTGCCCTTCTAGGAATACACAATTCCTGTGATGAGGATAATATTGAAAAATAACAAATTTAATTTTTTATCCCACCTCATTCAATTTTACCTAAATTAAATATGAGCTTGTCTAGTCCATTACTAATCTAATTCTATCTAAATTAAACATAAAAAAATTATTAATAATTAATTATTAATCTCACCTCATTACCAATTCATATACTAATTTCACAATCATTATTAATTCCATCCAACCTATACCGGTTAATAAACATGGCTTTAGAGTGTTCAAACTAACTTATGCATATTTTGACTAATTCTTGAGGAATCAATCTCATCACTTATTTGCAATGATCCTAATTAAAATCAAGATTAAATCTCGTATGGACTAACTCTAAACAAATTAATAGTACCTAAAAAATTTTGAACTTAAGACTTATGAATGACCAAACTCCTAAATTCCAAACATATTATTTGTGCATATAGAGTGATGTATAGGGTGATTTATAGTTTGTTTGATGGTTAAGAGTGATGAGATTGGACTATATGAAAATAATTTAATATAATTCTTTGTTTAGTTTGTCAATTTAAGGGATGAATTGGATTATCAAATAATTCCTTTTAACTATCATAAGTTGTAATTTTGAGATTATTATTGTCTCATTTCTTTACAATTTTATAATAATTCTATTAAAATTATGTTAAACTAAATATTGTCTTATTATATTAGGTTATCTCATTCTCAACCAAACACCATTTGATTTAAAAAATAGTACACTAACAATTTAATCCATAATATTCTAACTACTAATAATTTAAATACTCTAATTATTTTATAAAAATAATCATTTAACCAAACAAACGCCTAGTGTAAGATCCACGGCTCTTGTTCGGAGTAGAATTGTAGTTTTTATATACTGTATAAACATATTATCTAATTTAAAAGATTAAGCTATTAAGTTAATTGATTTAAATATTATAATAAATAACATTTTAGTAAGTGATAATTTATTACACTTCTAAGTGATACGAGACTATATTCTTTTAAATACTTTTTTATTAGTACAACCACTTTTGAAAGTTTATATTTTATTATTATGGAGTTTTTTTGTAGTCTATCATTGTGGATAGCTTTTTTTTTTTTTTTACAAAAAAGGGTATAAAGAATCATGTGATATTCCATTCTATATTAGTGAGAGATAAAAATTATGTCTGTATGTAAAAAAATTTATAGATTATTACTAATAACTTGGGTTTATATTTTTTGGACACGTTATTACGCTCTTATTCAAATTATTAGGTCAGTAGTCCACTTAGATTGTTCAAATGGTATCATAGCCAATCTTAGTTTTCCATGTAAGGCTTTATAGTGGTGTGGATAGAGAAATAGAGCCTCCAGAAAAAAATAGAGGTCTCAAAATTGTATACCTTGTACACATTTAGGAACTGTTACTCCTATTCTAACTTGGGAAAAAAATTGAACCACTCGACGAGTGCGTCGCGTTTTTAAGTAGAAGATGTATCACGTCTTTAAGTAGAAGATATTGTGATACTCATTCTACATCGGTGAAAAATAAAAATTATGTCTTATATATAAAAAAACTTGTGAATTATTGGGACTTAAGTTTTTGGGTAATATTAGTAGACTTTTTATTCAAATTATTATATCAGTATTCTACTTGGGTCGTTATAAATTCTGTTTTCATTAAACTTTTTATAAATTTTATATACAAGTTAAAATTTTAAAACTATTGAGTAATCACAAGTTACCAAATACTCTGAGATTGTGTATTATATTAATTGTGTATGTTCATATATTACAGAAACAAAAGCTTGCGCTGGCAAAGCAGCTGAGTCTTCGTCCTCGCCAAGTAGAAGTTTGGTTCCAGAATAGAAGAGCAAGGTATAATTTTATTCCAATACAGTTTCTATTATTATTAATCTTGATTTTATATATATCAGATTTTTTCTTTTAATTAAAAAAATTATCGTAGGAAATTTTTACTGTCCAACACATAAAAGTGTGTTGTGCGGTTTAAATGGCTAAGTTTCTCAATATATTTTAATGATCGAGTTCTTAGAGTTTGTTAGCTTTGTTATCAAATAAAAAGTAAAATTGATCCGATATTTTGTAATTATGTGATCTAAGTGACATTCTTTTACAAATAAAAGATCGGTAAGCAGTGCTGCCGAATTAGAATACATATTGACAGGGACGAACGCAAGATTTAGTTTAGAATGGACGGATTATTCTTATAAATTTTTAGAAAGACATGTATTAAATTTTTAAAAAAAATTTAATAAAACAAACTTATATAATCATAAAATATTTTGAACTAATACCTATTATAATAGTGAAATTTTTCAAAATCTCTAGAAAGCGACTACCCCATCCGTCCCTCCTTGGGTCCATCTATGCATATTGCTTATTGTTTTATTAATTTTATATATTGCGTATCATACTTTATTATGGATTGTAAAATACGTTAACTTAATTAAATAGAAGTCAATAAAATGATTGTCCTAATATGAAATTTCAAAGAAAAGTGATAATGATACAAATATATTACATATGCCAAAAATAAGGTTTCTCATTCTAAAATTCTAATTGTAATTTTATAAGATGTGCCATAAAAATATTAAGTTCTTACAATTCAAAAATAATTCTCTCTTCATTCATCAAGTCAATTTTAACATTGTCATCGTCACCATCGTCATCTCCCTAGCATGCTATCATCATCCATATAAATCACCTTCTTCATCTTGATTATCTTCAACAACTTTCTGCTTCATAACCTTCGTTTTTTCATTTTCTGTAAGCTTAAAAGTTCTTTGGTCCTATAAAAACGAAAGTAATGAATATTTTAAAATATTAATTCTATTTTACACACAATAATTGAAACAAAAGTAATGAATATATCTTTCCTCTTCTTTTGTTTTCTTTTTTCTTTTTCTCTTACTAGTTTTTTTCTCATTGACTTCAAAGCATTCATCAATCTCCATCTATGAATTATCTTGAGATAGGCATGAGTCTTCTGTTTCAGTGATTCATTTATCATCGGATTCCATTCGAAAGAGGTAAATAGGAGCAACTTGTATCACTCTTTTCTTTTTTCTTTTGCCTTTACTTTAAATTGAGATTGTACTTAACAAACACTAATGCATTCAATCTTTATTGTTTAAAATGATTTCATTCTCTTATGGTAAGTACAATTTTTAGAAGAAAAAAAATAGTTAAACAAATATTATCCTCAATAAAAAGGGTCAAATTTTCAAATTTCTAGTCTCTCATGTCTAAACTTCAATTTTCCCTAAATTATTCTTTTTTTTTAAAAGTTAAGATTTTATCACAGGACAAAGTTGAAGCAGACAGAGGTAGATTGTGAGTACTTGAAGAGATGTTGTGAGACACTGACAGAGGAGAATAGAAGACTACAAAAGGAGCTTCAAGAACTAAGAGCCCTTAAGACCTCCCAGCCTTTCTACAAGCAGCTTCCTGCCACCACTCTTACCATGTGCCCTTCCTGCGAGCGCGTTGCCTCCACCACCACCGCCGCCACCGCCACCGGCACCACCACAGCCACTGCCGTGGCCACCAACATTGCCACCATGACTAACGATACCGAACTTTCCCTTGCTAAATCTAGAATATTACATCCTTTTACAACCTCCCAAGCCCCTGCCCAAAAGGCTGGTTCATGAGATTAAACCAAACATATCACAATGTTAGTTAGTTTTTGCTTTTTGATTGTGTATATAAGTTGGCCTTGATTCTTATATTGGCTTTGATCATTTTTTTCTCCTTTTACTGCATTAAGTTTTCTCTTCTTTTTTTTTTTTTTGTGGGTGGGGATAGAGATTAATTATTGGAAGAGTGCTAAGATCAGATGCAGAAGAGATTTTGATATGAAGATTTTGGTTTCTGGGATTGGAGGAAGTCATTTATGTGATTTGCAGACTCAGATTTGATTTTTTTTTTTTTGTAATTTAATGTTATTAAGGATGGTTGAGTTGACAAGGTCTTGTGTTTCCTTAATTTTTCATCTGTTTGAGGCTTGTGGATTAATCAAACTTTGGCCCCTAAAGGTGGGTGAATCCCCACATTTGGTCCTTGCACTTAAAATTTTAAGAATTTGGTTTTAGAATGATTATTTATAAATTAAAAAAAAAAATCTTACGAATTCCTAATTTTGGACCAATTAGCCAACGAAAAGTGCTACGTAACATCGGATATGACCACGTGGGATACAACACCTTTGTCATAAAATTGACTAGGTGCACAAGTTTGTGACACAAGGTTAGACACACTTTGTAAATCTCATATGAAAAAATTATGTCCACTTCTGTATTTTAAATTTGTACTCATACTTGGAACTCATTTGTTAAAAGGTCTGGAAAGAATGTCATAAATTGCACACCCCCACTAGAGAGTGTCTCTAGACTCTAATCTTGCCTTGAAATAAATAACTATTTGAAAGAGTTCAAAAGTAAGGATACAAACGAGTCAAGCCAAACCTAATTGAGTAGAGTTTTTACGAGTTTTAATTTTTTTTTTTAATATTTGAACTTAGCTTAATCTCGAATAAGATTAGTTATTGTTGTTTGAGCTTAGCACGATCTCGAATAAAATTGATTATTATTGTTTGAGCTCGACTTGTTTAAAAATAGTTTTATACAAGCTCGGCTCAAATAAAAATAAAAACAAGTTTGAACTTATATTCGAGTTTCTCTAAGGGATCAAATTTGATAAAAATATTAAATTTTATAAGAGAATTTATACATACACTTAAACAAGCTTGATGAGCCTGTATTTGATTCAAGCTGAGTTACTAAACGAATTATTCACAAGCCCATGCGAGTCGAGCCAAGCCGAGTCGAGCCAATCCTATAAGAGTCGAGCTCGTTTAATGAACAAGCCTAATTTTGAGTAAGTGAACGTCTCATTTATTAAGCGAATCAAATTCAAAAAAGTCTTAATGGAACTAAACCCAAGCAAAAAACTATTTTCATTACTTTTGTAAAGGCCCTTTGTTTTGTGGACCTAATGCAGTCCGAGTAGAGTACGAATTTGTTGGGCCATCTCACTCTTTTACTTAGCATTACAAATCGGGTTGTAAGTCCTGTTTGCAATGTCAAAAAAAATTTTAACTTTTTAAGAGATTTAACTTTTAAAAGAAATAATAAAAAATTAGATTATTTGGGATAATTTTTTTATAGTACCTTTTTATTTTTTTATTAAAATATCTAATATACCTTTACTTTTTGCTTTTAAATTGTAGTATTTGAAATATTTGTACGATTTTTTTTATTTTTATGAGGAGAATTAATTTTTTAAATTAAAGGTGTTACAATAATTTTACTTTAAAAAATTGGGTGTTTAGGATATGTATATGTTTTTTTTTCTTGAAAAAAGAAAAAAAAATTAATTAAATTTTTAAAAAATCCAAACGTTATGATTTATAAAAAAAAATCTGCTTTTAAGTGATCACAGTTAGGGCCTAAGTACCACACTATTGGTTAAAAAATCTAAAAAATCAAAAAACGTGATAGATAGCTCTAGAGGTTATTACTATTAGAAAAATACTATAAAAAAAAGGTTTGGAACCCTACTCTTTTAGAATTTTTTAATAATAATAATAATAATAAGCTCTTGAGGAAGGCAACTATAACCAAGTGTTATTTGGTTTCCACTTAATAAGGTTGGTGAATAATATTTATTTTGTTATTAATTCAAATTATAAAATTTACCATTGATTTGGTGGAAAATCCAAGTTTTAAACTAATAAAAAGTAAAATATTATTCATGAAAGTAAATTAATCTGTTTTAAGTGTAACTGGTGGCATTATATGTCATGCATTATAATTTTTATTACAAATTATAATATATAGCTATAAGTTATTACTGGCACTTTTTAATTTCTTATTACTAGTTTTAACTATAAGTTACAAGTATTTTAAATATCTACAATTTATAATAATTATTTTTTTTATTTTAACTATAAATTATAATTTTTACTAAATACTCATAATTTTTACTACAAAATACAATTTATACGTTATTAATTTTAGTAATACTAAACACCACTCAATGGCTATCGTTATCCTATTTTTCACAAGACCGACCATTTAGAAAATTGTTTTTTCTTGTTTTTTTTGTTCGAAAGCTTTTTATTTTTATTTTTACAAAAAAAAAAGGTTCACTACATATGGAAGAAAAAAAAATCACACCCCCAAAAAAGATAGGATAATCACTTTTTGTCTGTAGAGGAGTTTTTTCTCTCAAATTTAACCATGAACTAGTTTTTTTTTAGTAGTTTTTAAAATTTTTGATTTTTTGGTATTAAATTATAACTTTTTTGTGAGAGAAAAAATAAAAAAAAACTTGACTTTTTTGTGGGAATCCAAACAAAGTGATTTTTATTAATAAAAAAAAGCTAAAAAATCTGACTTAAAAGTCAGGCCAAACACTGGCTAATCATCTTTTATATTTTTAAGCTTTCTCTAGTCAAGAAAAACAGAAGAAATATTTGTTTGTGGAGGAGTTTTTCCCTCAATTTTAACGAGTGTTTGAATTAATTTTTTTTAGTAGTTTTTAAATTTTTAAATTTTTTGGTATCAAATTAGGACCTTTTTTGTAAGAGAAAAAGTGAAAAAAAATTTAACTTTTTTGTGAGAATCCAAACAAAATGACTTTTATTAGTAAAAAAGTTAAAAAACCTAACTTAAAAGCCAGACCAAACACAGGTTAATCATCTTTTATATTTTTGAGCTTTCTCTAGCCAAGAAAAACAGAAGAAATATTTTTTAAACAAAAGTTGAAGAAACTGCGCCAAAACTTTTTTTTTTTCATAAAAAAATATTCCATGGAACCAAACAGGGCCTAAGAGTGGCTGAATTAAGAGATCATCAGGTCAAACATGCCATGTGAAGTAGTGAGAAAAAGGTTACAAAAGTACTAAGAAGAGTCAAATGAGTCATCATCAAGCTGAGCTGCAATCTTGATTCTAACCAATTTAAAAGGAAAAGAAAAGGGACAAAACAAAAAAAATATCTGACATAAAATTATATTTTATGTTGGACTTTTAATATTTTTTAATTTTAAATTATGTTTTAAATTAAGAAAATATTTTCATATTTTTCTTAATTTTAAAAAATTAATAATTAAAAAATACCTTTTGTCCCCATATTAACAGTTTAAAATTAACTTTTAATTATACGTTGTTTTATTTATTTAACTTAAAATCTCAAAAAAAATTATAAAAAAATCCGACCTTAAACAAGCTTAGTTTATTACAAATAATAATCTTTTGCAATCATAACCTACATTAAAAAAAAAAAATTACTTTCAACTTATGTGACTGACATTCATTCTTGGGAAAATTATTAAAAAAAATCACCTATCATTGTAATTCTTGATTGCAAAGGAAATGCCACTAATTACTATCAAGTCTGTATAAAATACTAAAATTTGTGCATAAAAATTATGTAGGAATGATATTTTGCATATATCACTCCACCAATGTATTTTTAATTTAAAAATATTAAAAAACTTAAACACCTTGTAAATTCGACATAAAATTATTTAAAAAATTTCATCGAATGCAAAAAAATACCTCCTCAATTGATTGGTCTCGGTACTTCTTTTTTTTTTTCCCTTCAAGATTTATGTAGCATAACAGTGAGAAAATTTACATAAAATAATGTAAAAGATGAATATCGATAAATAACTACAACATAATTGTAATTTGTTGATTGTAATTTTATATTTTTGTGTTTATGTGAATTAATTTTGTAAAATTTTACGAATTATATAAGATATATATATAAATATATAAAAGTCAAAATTATATATTATCAATATTTATATAGAAATATTTGAATAACATTTTTATATACGATATATAATTTAGAATCTTAACCCCTCTAAGCAAAATTCTTAGTTATAGTCTTCAACTACCTTCCGTAAAAAAAAAAAACTTATTAAATGTCAAAAATAGTCACCTAAACTAATTTTTGGAGTTGCGAGTGTGAATATTATACTTGTGCCAATTTAGTAGTTAAACAAGAATAGTTAAACCAATTACTCAATTACTCAAATAAACCAAGCAAGCAATTAATAATTTACAAATCTTCAAGCCCTTAAACTAAAAATTACAGAGAATAACAAATAAGAAAACCTTCCAAATCCTTCCACTCTCTTCTCTTCCCAGTATTTTATTTTAATAGTAATGCTATAAACTCATATAACTTACCCATAAATTTACCGACAATTCAAAATAAATGGTCAAGATAAACTTAGAATACAGCCCACAACAAAAACGAGTTAATCTGAACCCTTTCATTTCAAATTTATAAATAAATTGATATGCAAGCACTATGAAATTTAACATTTCTGGTCTTTTAATCATTGTTCTAGACAAATAGAATTTAAGTTTTGTACAGAATTCTCGTACAGAATGATACAATTTTTTTTTTTCATTATTTGATCTAAAAATAAAGCATCCACCACTTGCTCATAATTTAAAAAAATCTCATTGTCACATTTCCTGTATAATAATAATTCTATTTATAAATCACTCTACTTCTAAACAATAAAACATTTTAAAAGAACCACCTTTCTTGGATCTTCTCCAAAATCCAGATTAGGTAGTTTGATTTCTAAATTTCTCAACTTGATATTTCAAAAACATTTACTCCTAAAGTGTTTATTTACCTATGGTTTTTTCTGTTGTTGTTGCTGCTGCTGCTGCTGATTTTGTTTTATTAAAATCTCTGCATAAAGAAGCTCATTCCATGCATCAGGAACTCCAGGTAGGCACCAATGGCTGCAGTCCTGGAACCTCAACGGCGATTGCCTCTCCTCCTTGGACAAATTCTGCTTCCGGAAGAACGACGGGTGGCCGTCCTTCCGGTAATCCGTCATCCTCGTGATGTTCAGATAAGAGACACGGGTTCTCATCCCTCTCAACACCGTGTCTAGGACTGCCATCTTTGGCGGGTACGAAGATAAATAGGTCTCGTTCTTGATCGGCTCTGTCTCGTGGTCACATTGCCCGCCAGAATTCCACCGCCCACCGCTGCAGAAGACAATGAAACCATCTTTTAAATTGTCATTTTTAGTTATGACCCAACAAGTAATAAGTACTTGGCCATGGACTCTTGAAAACTTCCTAGTATATTCAAGATAATTACGTATTTACAAACTACCTTCTCAAATTTTTATGTTTCATCGTAATCAACATGGAATATGGTTCCGAAGGATGAACCAGATATGAACAGTTCTAACAATATTTCATTCTTGAACAAAAGCTCATTATTTGATTTATTTCATATATTTCATAATCAGAAAGAAGGGAGGATACCGTTACTCCACAATTTTGAATCAAAATAGAGATTTCAAGAAATGAATGATCTAATTCATTTTTTGAGAGATCTATAATCGAGTTGGATATGGTGTACCACAAGGGATTTTGCATTTTCTATTGATTCCTACGATTCGGTGAAGCACAACAACAAAATGGATCGTTGATATGACATGTTCAACATTTTAACTAGATGATTAGCAACGAAATAGAACTTTTGCCATTTTCTTCCAACTAACAACAATGGGAAGTAAGTAGGGGCATAAATGAGTTGAGCATTATATTGTTCAAGTTCGAGTTGAAAAGTTAAGGAATCTATCAAATGCGTTCAAGCTCGACTTGCTCATTATTCAAGTGAAATTTCAAACGAGTTTCAGTCGAGCCGAGTTGGAGTGCCACATTCTTCTTTAAATAAAGTGTAAGCTTTCTTATCAAAGTTCAAGTAGTATCTACAATAATTGAGGAACTTTAAAATGTGTTTTAAGAGGGACTGATTTGCTAACATTAAAGACTATCTCGAACAAGCATCTAACGGACCAAATGTTCGTTTTCCATCCCTAACAGGAATTGAGAATGAAAATGAATTTTCGACATAGTTAGTTCATTGGTTTCGTGTTATTACCTGAAATGTGTGGCCGAATAACCTCTGAAGAAAACTAGAGTCTTCATCGGGTTTATATGTGCATCAGCCCATCTTCCCCATGTCGTTAAAGCTCTCCGAAATGCCTCAACAACATTCAGTTCACTGTATACATGGCTACCTTCTTGATAATAATCCTTCCTGCAACATTCTGCTGAACGTTTAGTTACCTTATGGCTGATGAAAAAATGGAACTCAATTGAAATTCACGAACATTGGGCAGAGTTTTAAATATCGGCAAATGCGCATCGTATCGGCCGATGCGTATAGTATCGAAATTTTGAACTTTCGATATCGATATTTTATCAATGGATGGGCCGATACGTCTTCCCATGCCGTAATTTAGAACCCTGTCATTGAGTCGTTTACCCTTTGGAAGTTTTCTCATGAGTCCACCAATGTCCTGTGTTGAAGATTATGATGTCTGCGCTTTTGTACTGATCCGCAGACCTCGTAACCAAATCGAGCCGAAGTGTTTCCTTCTTCGAACCGTTCTTGTCTGTGATCTCCCATTCTTGAACTAAGAAAGGAGACACAAAGAACTCTACAGTGGAATCATAATCCTGCCCATCCATGCATTCATACGCAGCAACAACAACAACAACAACAAAAAAACAAACGAACAAATTAACGAAATGTCACAAACATTAAGATAAGTTTACTTATTCGATTCCCTATTCTTTTCCTTAGTAACTTCCTTCATGAATTATTGATCAAAACAGGGACAGAGGCATAATATTTATTTAGGGGACGAATACTTCTGACAAGCTCTAAAAAATAATATAGTACGTACAAAAAATTAGTTAAATTGAAAAGATCGTGTTATTAGGACAGAAGAAATAAATTCACATGTTAGTGGGGGCTGAAAAAATCACTAATTACGAGGCCGGAACATGTAGGGAAGGAAAGGCTGTTCACATGTTAGTGGGGCTGAAAAAATCACTAATTACGAGGCCGGAACATGTAGGGAAGGAAAGGCGAGAGAAGTAAATACTGTTCCCGCTCTACATGCAATTGGTGGTGGGAAAAACCATTAATTATGGGGGCGAGGATATGCGAGGCAGGGTGGGCAGGCGTGAGAAGTAAATATCATTTCCACCCACATGTTATCGGGTATAAAAAAAACCATTAGTTACTCGACGAGTGCATGCGGGGCGGGGACATGCAAGGTGAGAGAAATTGTCATCCCTACTACTGTTGATCTGGCTCCCTTGGGTACATCTACGTATCCAAACACAGCCTAAAGGAAACAGAACTTATTGGAATGAAGTTGGTTTTATTATAGGATATTGGAAAACAGAGATATGATTCAAATGACTTCTTACTTTGAATACAAAAGAATAGGATGCTTCGGTTCGAAATTGTTGCCTGCCAAAGGCTTCGTAGACTTTGCTTTGATCTTTCAAAGAGTTTCTCAGGATGCAAACCAGAGATTCCCACATGTTCCGATTCAGGGAATCCCCTACGAAAACCAATCTCTTTCCTCTCAGCAATTCCAACATGTGGCTTCCATTCAACCTGTAATATATATCAATTTGAACCCACTTAAATTAATTAATTTAAATTAAGATCATCAATTTAAACTTCTACAAATGCATATCCAAAAAAAATCATATACTAATAGTGTAATTTTTATTGTATTTGACATTATTAAAATTAATAATTTATAAATTATAATTAAAATTATGAATACTTAAAAAAGATCTTAACTTATTATTGAAATTAAATTAATAACCAAAAATTAAAAATTATTTCTCCTAACTTAGCCAAACATCTCCGTACGATAAAAAAAAAAAAAGAGAAATAACAACGAAGAAAAAACACAATCATTCACAATAGATTTCACTAAATATAAACAAATGACAAAAAATCATGTACCCAAACTGGGTCAAAAAAACCCAAGCTCCATATAACATATAGATATAGATATAGGTGTATACATAGATAAAGCTCATCCAGAAACAGAACCCAGAAGTTAGAATGATCAATGAGTTCATATAAAAATTAAATTAAAAAAAAATCTAAAATCACTTCCTCACAATTACCAAGCTGAGCTCAAAGAATTGAGAAGAAGAAGAAGGCAGATTGATAGATCAGTTTCAATTTAATGGAACAAAAACCAAACCCCAAAGTATTTGAAATCAACAGATGAATGTTGATTGATCACAATTTTCACATATCATCAATGTCAGATGACCCAAGATCAAAATAACCAAAAACTGAAAAATAAAATGAAAAAAAAGAAGAAGATGCTAAATCAAAAATTAAAAATATACCTTGGAAGACTGCAACTTTTCGGCTTCCATTTGAGTTTATGGTAAGCATTATCAGGCCTGCCATTAACGAAACAATTGAACTGTTCATCAATCAACGAACACGATCCCGGTTTGTACAGAGGATACGACTCGTCTTTTACCCATTCTCCGTCGTATAAATCGCAATTCGTCAGCGATTCTTCCAAATTCCCACTCCTCTGTTCCGCCGCCTCACCGCCGGTAGAACTGAAGTTCGAATTCGCACCGTTTTCAGTAATGTTTTTCGTCTCGGGAGAAGATTTGGGCGGCGAATTCGCAGAATAATTCGCTGGAATCGGAGATTTTGTAGCGCCATTGTCGGTCTGGTTTGGATTCAAGACTTCGAATTGGTCTTTGATATCGTTATTTTGAGTCTGATTTTTTACTGTCGGTGGTTGTTTATTCAAGTGAGGCGATTGAACTGTTAAGTTCTGAGATCTGGTAGCGTTGATTGGGGATGGAGGAGGAGAAAGATCGTGGATTTGTTGGGAGGAATTTGGGAAAAAGAAAGAGAAAATAGAAGAGAAGTGAGATCTGTTAGATTTATCAGAGAAAATTGTTGTTGTTGTTGAAGAAGTTGAGGAAGAAGAAGAGAAGATATTGGTGAACCAGGGAGAAGAAGAGTTAGAAGAAGGGTTGAAGGCGCGAAAAACAGTGAAAGCAATGAAAGCAAACATGAAGGCAAAAGCCAAAGCCTTGGTTCTTTTGGTCCTGAGGAGAGAGAAGAGGCTTTTCAGTTCTGAGATCAGATTTCCGCCATTGATGGATACTTGCTTGGTTGCATCCGCCATGTCCATGTGGGTTTCGTTTTGTGGCTTCTGCAATTTCGTTAAAAAACAAGAATTGGAAGAGAAAGAGGAGAAAGTGATGTGGGTAGAGGGAGAAAGTGGCGTGAGGACTCTTCACGGAGAGAGCAGTCTGTGCTGTGAGGACTCTAGAGAGAGAGAGAGAGAGAGAGAGAGAGAGAGAGAGTTTTACTTTGAGTGGACGAAGACGACATATGACGCTTGTCATCTGGAGGAGAAATTAATCTATTGACACCCCCAAAAAGGTATAATAATGGCCTGTTTGGATAAATCATTTATTTATTTATTTATTTTTAATAAATATTTTTTATTATTTAGTTAAATTTTATAATTTTAAAATTTTTTTATAGATACAAGTTGAACAAATAAAAAGTTCTAATTAAAATATTAAGAATATCAAAAAAAAACAAAATAAATTAAATTAATTTAATAAATCAAATTTTATGTTAATTATTTTTATTTTTAGTGAATTTTTTATTTTTAATTAATTTTTTACTTTTTCAGTTTATTCTTGAAAAAATAAAAAAAATTAAGCCAACAAATAAAAAATAAAAATACAAAAATAAACAAAAAAATTTCAAATTTTAGCCCAAAACCGGGCCAATGTAGTTGGGAACACTATATAAACCCTCTACCACTTTTGATAAATAAAAATAGTATATAAATTAATACCTTTATTTCCTACTTATCTAAGTAAATCTTGACTAATATTGTTTTATTAAAAATGTTTTATGTTATCTATTCTACCTATAAAAAGAACTCATGAGTTATGGTAACAGAGTTTCAAATATTTGGGGTTACTTTATTACACTTAAATTAATTGTTACTTTTTAATTATTATATAATTAATTTAAAAATTAACTATCACATCTTTAATTAATTTTTAATTTTTAAAATTTTATAAAACAATGTGTGCCATACTTTTAATATCAGTGAATAAAAATACTATGCTCGCAATGTTACGTATTTTTACAAAACTACAGAATAACTATTTATCAAAGATGGTGTATTTGGAATTCCTATAGAAGTATATTAGGTTACATAGGACATGTTATAAGTTTAGATGTCTACCTTTTTATGGTATTTAGAGTAATTTTTTGTATTAAATTTATGTCATTGTGGGTATTTAATATTGTTATAATTAATGAGGAAGCTCCGGGCCAAGTGGTCAGCTCTCACAGGTCCCCTCACCTAACGGGGTACAAATTTTGGCACCCCTTCCCTTGTAATCAAAAAAATATTGTTATAATTAATATTTTATAAATTATAATTTGTACGAAAGTTATAAGTGTTTGTTAAATATGTTAGATTGTGATTGAAATATGAAAAAAATAGTTATAACTTATAATAATAGTTATAAGTATTTAAAGAAATAGACAAATGCTATCAGGCGTTCCTTGGGCACAAGTTAGGATGACATTGGAGCGACATTTTAAATGCAATAAATATATCTAAATTCATTAATTGTGTTTATGGGTACTCATAAATTATTATTTTTCACAACTATTTTTTTAACTATATTTAAATTTATTAATTGTGTTTATGAGTACTCACAAATCATTATTAATAAATATTAAAATGAGATTATTAGTAAATATTGAAATGAGTAGCAAAAAATATAATTAAAATATTTAAAAAACTCTTAACTTATGTCCTAAGGGCACCTATTAACTAAATCAAAACAAATATTATTAAAATTAATAATAAAAAATTAAAAATTAACTCGAAAAACGATACTAAACACTCCCAATATATCTGATACTATACAATATATGACATGATATATTTTTCCTCTAATTTACTCTAAATATAAAATAAGATAAATACATTTTAGTTTTCTTCTATACATTGATATAATTTAATTAAATTGTACAATTATACTTCTTTTTATTTTTAAAAATTATTTTATCATGAGAATGAATGCTATGATAAAAAAAAATTTTCACGTTTCATCCCTTCTTACCAATATAAGTGATGATGTTGTATTTTTATTAAATAAATAATTATATTTTATGTAATGTGAATTATTTTTTTTTATAACTACTTAATAAAAATAAATTTTCTTATGTTTACCGGGAAATTTATTACCAATACATTAAGGCATTGATTAGCAATCTTGGCTTTTTAGTATTTTTTTTGTTAAAAATGTTAAAAAATTAATATTTCTCATTTGACAAAAAAAATTTAAAAAAAATTTAAAAATTAAAATAAATAATTCAAATTTACTGACATACACGACACATAATTTAAATATGTATAAGTTTCTGAGACACCTTTTTCTAGGCGCACACGCCACCACTGATATTGTTAATCCTGGTCATTCATTGCCAAAAGAATATTAGGTAAAAGGCTAAGAAGATTAGGGAAAAGTCAAATGTAATCACGTGCATTTGATTTTGGCAATTAAAAATGAATTAGGCTAATTCCAATGGACTATAATTAATAGAATAATGGAAATTTTTTAAAAAAATATTAATATATTTTTAAATGTATAGTTTATTACATTGGCACACATTAATATATTTGTATAAATGTTTATATATTACAAATTTATTATTCATTACTAAATAGATAGTGAATAACATTTTTTTTTAAAATTTTAGGTGAGTCATATTTTTTTTACTTGACTGATAAAAATAAGTTAATATTGTTTTATTTAAAAAAACTCATTGCTTACATGATTGAATATGAATATGTAATATCCCATAATATTTCAAAATATTATGCAAAAATTATTTATAAAATTTCAAAATAAAAGAGATGAGCCATTGTAGGAACCTATGACAATCAACCTCAAGAGTAAGGTAAGTTAGAGTCACGTCCTGACTTTGTTTTTTAATAATCGCTAGTTCGAGTTTTTAGGATAACTCAAAATTTATTTCGTTCAACTTTCGAATTACAAAACTAATGAAAGTGCATTTAAGTTGACTTATCAAATAAACTTATTACAATCAATTAAAGTACTATTTAAGAATACCATACACACCAAACATAAAACTTTTTACTTAGGCCGGCAATTAGATTAAAAATTAATTTTTTTATTTTTTTTTATTTTTTGCTAAAAAATTAAATTAAATTTAAAATAGGTTATTGGTAATTTAACTTTTAAGTTAATTTTTTTGAAATTTGTTGCTTTGATAAAAATATATGTTGTTTTTACTTTTTGTTTAAAATAGATAATTTTATCTTTTTATGTATTTAATATTAATAATTATATGTAATTAGTTGTGTTAGTAAATAAATTATGAATAAAGAGTATTATTATATTTTAAAAATTATGAGAATTTTAATAGAATATTTTAAAATTTTATATT
>JAOTRH010052341.1:0-19258 GCA_034768845.1 Heliamphora exappendiculata
AATACAAGACTTGCGATTCCTAACAAATTTACTTAGGGAGTACTTTCCTCTTTCTGCTCCTTCTTCTCATCAGCTTTGGTACTGACTAGCGGATTTTCCTAATAATTTTGTAAAGGTTACTGGTTTAGTTTTTGTGAAAATAATAAAATATAAATTTTTATTTATGTGAAAAAATATATAATGAGGTCTCGGGTGGATTTTTAATTCATTGGCCGGTCACGGATACTGTTCTTAGAAATGGATCGTGACATAATCTCCTTTATCATATTCTATATATGTGAATTCCTGGTCAACTTCTTCTAACTCCTACAAGTCGTTCTTTTCCTAATAATACCAATTGAGTGAACAGAAAGGTCAAATACAAGACTTGCGATTCCTAACAAATTTACTTAGGGAGTACTTTCCTCTTTCTGCTCCTTCTTCTCATCAGCTTTCGTACTGACTAGCGGATTTTCTTCTTGCTTGTTCTCACTGTCAATGTCATTTTTCTTTGAAGATTCTCCTCTTTCTGATACTACTTTTCCAGCTTCTCTTATTTCAGAACTCCGGTTAGCCTCCTAATACCAAGCTACCCCTTGATGCTAGGCTGTATCATTGCGCAGGATGGTCAGAACATCCCACTTGATATTAATTCCAATCTCTTCCAAATCATCCAATGCCTCGAGGCGGGCTAAATCTTCCCATAGGTGTTTGACCTCTTCATCTTCTTCATTATTGAGGGGGAGGGGTTTCCTCTAAATGAATAATGAAAATCGGTAAGGTGAAAGAATCATCCTCAATCAAATCCCGGATAAGGTCGTCTAGTCACAACACCTCCTGCCTAGATGGCAAAATTGCAATTGGTTTCGGTTCCACCACAAAAACTATGAACTCAGTGGGATCAAATCATTTTAACTCTTCTTCGATGACATTTACATTCTGCTGATTGGCATGATTCAGAAGGGAGTTGGTAGTAATGTTCGATTTCTGTACAGCGATGGGTTGAGGGATCACTTTGTTGTCAATCAGATCTTGAATTTTATGTCAAAGTCGCATGTAATTATTAGTCAAATGTCTATGCCCCTGGTAAAAGGCACAGTACTTGGTATGATTGTATCGGGGTGGTAAAGATTTGGAGGTAGAGTTGCCTCCAAAGCCTTTATGAGGCTCCTCTCAATCAAACGGCTCAGGATGGATGTTAACGGCATGGTGAGTTGGGTAAAGGTTCTCTTTTGATTTTGGGGTGGATTTCAGGTGGCCGACTGAATAGATGGGCTTGCCTAATTCGGATTGGGGTTTAGCAAGTTCACTTTGTAACTTTGGCTCACTACATTGACGGCATTATTTTGATTATCAACATACGATTTTCGGACCCTTTTTGACTCCGTTCTCCTTTTTCAATATGTCTAGACTATAGAGCATCTGCTATCTGTACCCTGCATAAAAAATTTGCTCAAATGTCATCAATGGCTGCGTGATTAGATACTTACAGAATTACAGTTGCAAGTTCTTCACCACCATTCTTACTTGTTCTTTCTCAATGGGCTGACTCGTCATCTTAGCTGCTTTAGCCCTCCATCGGGTCAGGAATTCAACTAAATATTCTTTGGCTTCTTACTGGGTGGTCTCGAGCTCCCGAGTGGTAATATCGAGCTAGATGTTATAGTTGTACTAATTGAAAAATGCGGTGGCAATGTCCTCCTATGTTCTCATCTTGGCAGCATCTAAATACAGAAATCATTTCTGAGCGGCTCCTGACAAAGATCGCTGGAAAACCTAGGCTTTCAACTGGTTGTTAACACCCCTCGGCGACAAAGTCCCCACATACATTCTAAGATGAATCCTCGGATCCTCAGTCCCGTCAAATTTCTTCATATCTGTCATCTTGAATTTCTCAAAAAGTTTAGCATCAAGAAAGAGATAAAGTCCCTCGACATCTAACATATAGTCTTCGACATCTCTGGCTTTCCTGAAAATCTTCTCCAGTTTATCAACCTTATCAAACAAAGATTGATTCTTTCATGGCCAGAATTTTTAGGATCCCCGGTCAAATAGATTATGCAACAGCTACTTGCTGAGCTCCCTTAGGTCCTACATTGTCATCCCAAGTATCATTTTCTACTCCGTCTTCTTGATCATTTGGAATAGCCACATTAGGCTTCTTGACCTTAGTCTATAAGGCTTGAATCTGAGCTAGACACTATGTCTAAAGCCTAACTTGATTCATCATAGAAGTACTAACCCCTTTAACTGTCCGTTATAATTCTAGAATTGCCCTCATCATGTCAGCCAGGGTCAGTTCTAGGTCTACCATCGACAATCTCAACTAGCTAGTATGTCTGAGCCTTCTGCTCGGTGATTAGGCCCAAGTGCGTATAGGTTCTTCTCTATCTGAAGCTATGATAGAGACGCCTCTAAACTGAAAGGGCTTACACAAATTGAAAAACTCATTAGCTAGGCCTAGACTCAAAATAGCTCACTCTCAGAAACGGACTCATACAATTCGAAAAACTCCCATGTAAACTCAAAACAACTCTACCTCGATGACGGATCGAGAAAATGAAGGCTAACCCTAATCGGGGTGCTACTATACAAACAAAAGAATCCATAAAAAGAAAATCACATAACCTTAAAAGATTCATTGATCCTAAAAGAAGGGCTCTAAGAAGCTATTTGCTCATGAAAAAGGCTGGGAGGTCTTCACTCAGTGTACCTTCTAAATAGAGTTAAAAATATATCTCTCAATGCCAGGAATGGTGCAAC
Source organism: Heliamphora exappendiculata (assembly GCA_034768845.1). Classification (NCBI taxonomy): domain Eukaryota; kingdom Viridiplantae; phylum Streptophyta; class Magnoliopsida; order Ericales; family Sarraceniaceae; genus Heliamphora; species Heliamphora exappendiculata. The sequence goes on from JAOTRH010052341.1 coordinate 2,743, forward strand.
GCATGGTTAAACAGTATGCAATACCTCTTTTTGCCACATCTATGGAAGCATGTGGCCAGAAAGCTTGCTGCGTTTCCCAACGTAGCCCCGAGACAGTAAACTGATCCAGGTATCGGGTAGGCGAAGTGGGAGTTTAACAACCAAGCACATAAATATGCAAATACATATGCGAATACCGATGAAAAAGTTTATAATCAGAACCATTGACATTTCAAATTATGCCCTCTTATAAATTTTTTTTTGGAAAATCAGCCCCCAGTAGAGTCGCCAAAAAAACTGCAGATGCTTTAAGGGAGTACGTGCGGGATGCATCGATATCTATTATTTTTAGAAAATATTTTTTTTCTTTTAAAACAAAAATCGAAGATATCTGGACATTCGTTTTAAAAAATAGAGTCACCACTTGATTTTTGAGAAAAGAAAAAACAAAACAAAACAAAAGAAGGCTGCGGGTTTTTTAAAAGCGTAACTAGAGAAAAAGAGAGTTCGGGGGCTAAAGAACGAGAAGAAAAGGTGTTAGGCACCCTTCTCACCTAACTGTGAGGTTGGCCTATACTTTGTCAATGCTGGTTCTTATTACAAATTTTTTTAAAGGTAGCATATACAGAATAGGAGGTTAAAGAGAGTCCAAACAAAGAAAACAATGAATCAAAAACATGACTACGATCCTAGGGTCATGCAACTTTGTTATTATTTCTAAATATGCTACATGTATTGTTTAAGCAAAGTAAAGCGAAAAACATGCAAATAAGCCGTAAACGAACAAGTAAGATTATGAGGGTCATGCATTAATATTTCTGTCCCTATCATGCTGTAAACAGGTTATACAAAAAAAACATAAATAGCATATTTATGCTATTGGGTATACATAAAAACTCACTACCAAAGCAACAAATGTTGCGACCATGACAAATATAGTCACAAAATAGGCGGTCGTGACTTAAATAGGGTTACCACGAGGAATATAATAAAAATATCTCACGGCTATAACAAATAAATGTTGCAACTATGATTTTTAGGAGGTACAGAAAGGGGATATGCATTGCACAAGGCTTGAAACATGCTTAAATGAATAGGATATGCAATACAGAGATCATAACCTATTGATTTTAGGCTAGATCTACCATCCTTCATCCTCTATGCATGCAATAAATCTAAACAAAATATACAAGATATTAAAAATAAATAGCAGAGAACTTAAAACACATTTACATGCTACTAATCTCTCAAAAACTACACAGCCGTAACAAAGAAGATGACGACCGTGACAAATATGAAGGAAAAGATGGTGGCTGTAACATTAATATAACCTCATAATATGTAGATATAGAAGTACATAGGATGGAAACCATGGCCCATTAGATCTAGATCAGATCTACCATCCATTACCCAACAGAAAGATAGACAAAGCTATAGAAAGAGGAAATATTAAATAGAACAATAAGATGATGTGCAAACTTGAAATAAACATATAAAAAAGAAGTTTGAAAAGGATTTTAGCACTTCTAGCCTTAAAATAATGTCACGGCTGTAACAACAAAATGTTATAATCGTCCACATAAAAATGCATAAATGTAGCATCTCTTATGTATAAAGGACACGGCCGTCACTATGGATTTAATAGAACATACAGCTGTGACAAAGGAAAGTTACGGCCGTTCTGTTCCAAATCCTTAGTAAGTTTCTGATGTGTCCAGTGTGCTTATGAGAATCAAACTAGGATGTTGAAAAATATAAATATGCGAAACAGAAGGTTATGAAGATATTGTTAGTGATGAAAACTTAAAAGAAATAACTATTTGCATTGAAATGAATGGTAAGCAAGTAACAAAACAGTGGAAACCTTATCCACGACACCCTTGGGGGAAGAAGATGAGGGTTTAAGAAAAGTTGTGGGATCCTAAGATTATTTTGTGTGAATATCCACCTCGAATGGCCTCTCAGTGGTGAGAATACGATACTTCCAATCCAATATACATGCTCCAAGAACTCCTCTTAGGTAAGCAAGAACACGAACGAGACTCAAGAAGTATGGGATGAACATCAAAATATCAGGTGGGAATGGATTTTGGCAGAGTTTTGTTATCCAAGTTAATTCTATCTCATTTCTGTGCAAAACGTCGCTAATTTATAGGTAAGGTGGGAGACCAGACACCTTTTAGGATGCTGCCATCTATCCAAAAAGGGGTAACAGTGATGGCCACTACTTTTTGCTTTTGTATAGTACAAGCTGCTGCTACCTTTATGGTGGTGAAAAGGACAGTCGTGACTTTCAAAAGTTACGATCTAGATAAAAAAACATCGGTTGTGTGAATGGGAATGTCACGGCCTAAAGAATTGTTTAGGATTTTTAGGTTTTGAGCCATATTCGTGTCTTTTCTTGCTTGGGGGTATCCCTGAGCATGATTCTCATACTTTTATCATTGAGGCGCATTCAAGATGGGTGCCTAAGATTTGACTCGGTCAGATTGGGGTGTCTACAGTCCCAAAACTAAATTATTCTGAAAAAATTGAAAGGAAATACCAGTAGAATGGAAGATGAACCACCAGTTACTAATATCCCATTGCATCGTCATAGTGAGAGGATTATTGGAATAGGTACAAATCCTGAACCAGATCAGGGTGCTACCATTAACATGCCAGATGATCATGTGGGTAAGGGTGCATAGGGTTCAAATTCTACACATCATGTTACTACTGGTACACAGATGCAGGTAGTGCCTCATCATAATATGAGAGTGGTTCATAAACCCGATCAGTATATATTCTTAAGAGAGTCTTTTGACAGGATCCCGATAAAATTGGATATCAAGCCATGTAACTACAACGAAGCACTCCAGGATAAAGATGTAGATCTTTGGCAAAAAGCTATAAATTCAGAGATGGAATCTATGTTTTCGAATTAGGTCTGGAAACTTGTAGAATCACCCGAAGGAATAAAATTCATTGGATGCAAGGGGATCTACAAGAGAAAGAGAGAAGTAGACTGGAAGATAGAAATCTTTAAAGTTAGGCTTCTTGTAAAAGTGTTCACTTAGAAAGAAGAGATCGATTATGAGAAAACATTTTTGCTGATAGCCATGCTTAAGTCTATTCGAATTCTCTTATCTATTGTGGTTCATTCCGATTAAAAAATTTGACAAATAGATGTTAAGAGAGCTTTCCTTAACGAAAGTCTTGGCGAGTGTATCTATATGGTACAACCAGAGGGTTTCATAGCAAAGGGTCAGGAGCACATATTGTGTAGGCTTAAGAGATCTATTTATGGACTTAAGAAGGCATTGAGATCGTAGAATACTATGTTTGATCAAGCGATAAAGTCTTATGATTTTGATCAAAGTCCAGATGAGTCTTGTATGTACAAGAAGCGTGACGGAAGCGTGGTGGTCTTTCTAGTACTTTATGTAAATGATATCTTGCTCATCGAAAATTATGTGGGGGTGTTATCTTCAGTAAAAATATGGTTATCTGGATAGTTTGATAGAAAGAACTTAGAAGAAGTCAGTCACATCCTTAGGATTAAGCTTTTGCGAGATTAAAAATAAAGCATGTTGGGCTTATCACAAGCAATGCATATCGATGACATCCTTGTTTATTTTACCATGCAGGATTTCAAGAAAAGGTCTCTCCCCTTCAGGTATGGAATCACTCTATCCAAGGATCAGTGTCCTAAGACACCTAATGAGATAAAGAAGATAAAGGTGGTTCCTTATGCTTTGGTAGTAGGAAGCCTATTGTATACTATGCTTCATATTAAACCTGACATCTTCTTTGTCGTTGGCATGATTAGAAGATATCAGTCTAACCTAGGGGTAGGAGTATTGGACTGTGGTAAAGAATATAATCAAGTATCTAAAACTGACTAATGATTATATGTTGGTTTACTAGGTAGATAGTCTAGTACATTTGGGGTATACATACTTGGACTTCTAGTTAGACAAAGACTTCCATAAGTCTACCTCAGGATATGTGTTCACCTTGGGAGGTGGAGCTATAAATTAGAGGAGTATCAAGCAATTTTGCATTGCTAATTTTCACCATAGAGGCTGAGTACGTGGCAGCTTTTGAAGCAGCCAAGGAGGTCGTTTGGCTCAGGAACTTCCTGTTGGATCTAAATGTAGTGCCTTCAGTTTAGTTAGCTATTACACTTTATTATGACAATAGTAGAGTGATTACAAACTCGAAGGATTCAAGAGTCCACAAGAAAGAAAAGCGCATTTAGCGTAAATATCACCTAATACGAGAAATTATACAGAAAAATGATGTTGTTGTGACCAAGATTGCGTCATGAGACAACCTTGCAGATTTTTTTACAAAGAGCCTATCGGCTAAAACGTTTGATAGTCACGTAGAGGGCATGATAGTCAAATATATGACAGCATAATTTTGAGAATAAGTGGGAGATTGTTATGGTTGTATACTAGGAACTATAGATTTTGTTAGTTTCAGTATTTAATTTTATTCTTTAATAAAATTATTTTTTATTTTATGAGAATCTTAACGAGCAATGTATGCTATATTATTTTTTTAATGTTTTGCATGGATGTCCTTTATTCTATATAGTATTTAATCTAGTGTGTAGAGTACGGTTTGCATGCAGAAGACTAGATTATAAGTTTTTACAGAATATAAGTTTATGGTTAACAGTTTAGATGGAATTAGACAAACCATCGATATAATTGTAGTACAGAGTTTTAGTAGGTCTATCTTAGTTACAGAGAATAGATAATAGTATCGTCTATTATTCTGACACTCTGTGCCAGTACAATTTGTGTATTAAATAGGACCACATTGGAGTAATTAATTTTATACTGGTTATATAAATTAATTCACGCCCAAATGTTATTATTGTTAGGATTGGTACACTGAAAATCATATTTTTAATATTTAATAGAAATGGACATATCATCGGTACGACTGTGAGACAGAGTTTTAGTAGGCCTGTCTTGATTATGGAGAACAGATAATAGTTTCGTCTATTGTTTCAACTCTCTATACGAGTATACTTTGTGTGTATTGAACAAGACATTTGGGATAATTAATTTTATACTGACTATATAAATTAATTCACACCCCAAGATTATTATGAATAGTACTTATCATCTTAATCCTGAAATAATTATTGATTTGCGTATATTTAATATTCGTTATTTTGATTCATTAGAGGGTGCGATCTTATATGAGTCTATATTCTTGGTGAATTGGATAACGGTATTATTTATATGATAAATATTAATTATTGACAGAATTCACGTTCCGAATGATCGGGATTGACAATACCCCCTTAAAGAAGCTTATAAGTTTTGACCGGGCCAAACCCTCCAGGTAAATTTGATTATCCGGCGGTCAAATAAGTTAAGCAGAAGGGTTTAAGGAATATCAAGATACTGATTAAATTAAATTATCAGTAATTAAATTTAACTGACGGGTATCGAGAATCTTAACGTGGGGAGAAATAGTAAGAATTAAATAACATGAGCTCAATGCAAGAATGTCTTGAGATTATGGGTCAGAGTGCAATTATAGTTATTTAGTGGCGTGAACTGTAATTCAGTGTTTTATAAAAATTGTAGAAATCACTGCGTCTTTCCATAATTGTAGAAATCGCTAGTAGGTATCTGTGTTCCACTAGAAGTCTTACTCATAATTACTCCTTAGGTCTCTGCTGTAGCCTGTATATATGCGGGTAGGCTGAACAGTTTGATATATCATATATCTAATATATCATTGATATATTATATTTTGTTTTTCAAGAATAAATATATCTGGATTCTACCAGTACGAATTCTCTATAGCTCATAACCCACACTACGTTCAAGAATTGCATAAGGGAATACGGTAGAAGGTCTGACTAGAGTTTCAACTCGGAATCACATCGTAGTTGAAGAATAGATCGACAAAATGTATTCATTTAAATTAACTTTGGTTGCACAGATTTTATTTTGATCGTTTGTCGTCAAAAGTTTTATTTGGAGCCTGTTTCGGCGTTTGGCCGTCTAGTTATTTTTTTTAGCAAAAAACGTTTGCAAAAAGAATAATCTTGACAGTATTGCCTCCAACAAATTGGTATCAGAGCCATTTTTATTTTTTGTTTACGGTTAACGGGGTCGGGTAGTTTTAGAACTGTTGCTAACGTTGTTTTGCAGGCGTTCTAAATCTCGATTTTATAATCATAATTTATTTTCATAATTAATTGAATGCGTGGATGATACTTTAATTTTTTTCATGAGAGTTGATCGTGATAGATTAATTTTTTTTAGATCAAATATGAGTCTACGAGACATAAGTTTTGATGTAAAATAATTTTATATTCTTTTAAGTTTTTTTTTCTAGTGTAATTAGAAAGAAATATAAGTATGGAAGAATGAAGGTGACGGCAACCGGTGGTGGTTTCGGTAGTTTTAGCTGCGGATTGTTTTTTTTTTTCTTAGTTGTTTTGCAGCAATTTTTTTTATACACAAAAAAAAACTGTATAAAAAAAAAGAAAAAAAAAACAATGAACATCAAAAGCATGAGCAAGCCGCGGCAATCCCAAGAATAGTATTCGGTCTGCACTATTCTTTTTGATCTCTCGAAACAAGGATTCAAGTGACACTCCAGTTGCCAACGTGATTCGTGAAGACTTTTTTGATGAGAAAAACAAGGATCCATGGATGATGTATTATATCCAAACGTATTATCCTTGAATCATGAAGATGAAATTGTGGTGCACTTTATCATACAGTGCGTTATATCCCAAACAGCCCATAACCCATGCTGATACCTAGTGGCGGCACAAATTTTGTGAAAGAGACTTTTAATTCCAAACATGGCCTAGGGATTACATGACTCTTAATTGATATTGGATACCAACCACACCAAACAGTGCGGCACACAACAGAGGCGTGAAGCAGCACGTGCGGGCCAAGCGCGACGGCGAGAAGTCGCTGGTGGTTTTGTTTCAGTCTGTTTTGGCTTACCGTGGTTGAGTCTTATAAGAGTTCTGTAAACTAAAAATTACATCTTATCTTTAACAGGAGACTGAAACTTATAAGAGTTTCCATTGAATCGTAAAATCGAAATATATTTATCTTGTATTTAATTTGTTTTTTTATATAAACAGCGTGAATGATAAATATCTATTTTATTTATCTTATTAATCAAATATTCAGCTTCAATTAAAATATTTTATAATGAAAATTAAAATTAAGTTTTTTTAACTAATTAATTAATTAGATAGAAAAATTTTAGATATTTTATTTTTTACAAAATATCAAGTTTAAGATGATTTTTTTTAAAAATCGAATATCTTAGAAAAACGTGAGAATTAATTTCAAATTTTGTATTAATTAAATAGAAAAATATTTAATCAAAATAAATTATTATTTTTAAAAAAATATGGGACGATAAATAAAATTAAGGATAATTACACTTACCTCCCCTGAGATTTAAGCTTATTACAGGGACCTCCCATATAGTCTATGAAATTACACTAACCTTTCATGAGATTTAATTTTTAATATCAATTGCACCAAACTGTTAAAATTTTCGTTGAAATTTTACGAAAATCGCCCATCCCACCCCAAAATCACTCTTCAAACCACTTTCCCCCCCAAAACCATCATTCCCACCTCAAATTTCAACGGAAGGGTGGTTTTGGGAAGGGTGATTTTGGGGTGGAAAGAGTGATTTTGGGGGAGAAAGGTGGTTTGAATGGTAATTTTGGGGTAAAAATTGTGATTTTGGGATGGGATGGGCGATTTTCGTTAAATTTCAATGAAAATTTTAATAATTTAGTGCAATTGATGTTAAAAATTAAATTTTATGGGAGGTTAGTGTAATTTCAGAGACCACATGGGAGGTCCCTATAATAAGTTTAAACCTCGGGGGAGGTAAGTGTAATTATCCCATAAAATAAATAAATACCTTTAATCACTATCTTAGCTAAAACTAAAGAAAAAACTGCGCATTTATTAAATTTTATTTGTTACGCATTTAAACACGAAAAGATGGTTTGATAAACCAAAATATTTGGATTCGTTTACACGAAAAGATGTTTGATTCTTTTAGATCGTGTGATTTTCGAAATTAATAAATTTATTTTAATTAAACGAATTTTTATAACCTTAAAAAATATTTTAAAAATCTAAGGGGGAGAGAAAATTTATTCACATATAAATCGCACGGTCTCTATTACCAGTTTGTAGGCAATGCAATTAAACCCTGCGTGTTGGCAGTAAGGCCTTCTTCTCCATCAGATAGATTAATTGCGGTATCGCAAGTACAAACATCCTTTAGGGATAATTCTGAATAATTGTTAGTGTTGATCACTTTTTCATATGAAAGGTTCATTGCGAAGCGATTGATTTGGGATTATATGATAGTTAGTACTTAGCTGTATATAATAGTATCATTTCCATCTGAGTCACTACTATTATAAACTAGACTAAAGCTATGTCAGCTAGTTAATTTTACTTGCAATGGTCAGTTGTCTAGGTAGTAAAATTAAAAAGAATTGGCATGTCTGGTCTTATGATGGATAGTAGACGTGCACCTATCGTGGCATGCTATTCTCAAGTTATCAGGCTGTTGGCAAATTTATTTTGAAAATGGTTAAGGGAATCAAATTAAAATAAATTCAAAATTTTACTCGTCATAATTAACGGTATTTTAATTATGTGATTCTCAGGATTAAAATGGCTTTCAACCCACTCTCTTTAATACTCAAAGAAAATAAACTTATGGGACTGAATTTTGTTGATTGAAAATGTAACTTGGATATAATTTTAACTACAAATGGTATTTTTTTATTACTAAAAAATGTGTTTGTTTCTGAAAAAGGTTCTTCCTCTAGGCCGAAAGGCATGAAGAAGAAAAATGTTCAGAAACAGAGAGACGCAATTTTTAGGGTAGTTAGTGGGCCACAGACTAGTGTAAAAACGCAAAAGGCAAATATTTTCACTACAACTAGACCCGGTAGTGAAAAAAGTTATGTCTAGTATTTCTCAGAAGACATAATAACTAGGGTAATTTTTGTTAACTGGTTGTGAAAACATGTTTAGCGGTGTTATCTACTGGTACCTGGTGTGTAGATACGGGAGCTACTAATCATATCTTCAATTCATTGCAGGGATTCCATAAAATCCAGCAACTTAGTGATGGAGAGATTTACCTGCATATGAGCAATAATACAAAGGTAACAGCAGTTGCAGTAGCAGATGTCACTCTCAATTTTTGTAGAGATCGGATTTTAAAATTAAGAGATTGTTTTTATGCACCTGCCATTAGAAGCAACTTAGTTTTCGTTTCTGGATTGGCAAAAGAAGGATATTTGATTTATTTTAATAACTCTGTGGCTATTAAGGATAATAAATGGGTTATCTATTCTGGTACATTAGTGGATGATCTTTATATTATTACTCCAATCTCTCATACACTGCAACTAACTGAAACGAATAATACATCTATATTACTATATAAGAGGAAGTTTTATTCTTTAATGAACTAAACATTTCTTTGGCACTTACGCTTAGGTCATATTAATCTAAAACTGATAAATAAACTAGTAGCAAATGGACCTTTGAGTTCATTGCAAGTGGAGGCACTTCTAGTCTGTGAATCTTGCTTAGAAGGTAAGAGGACCAAGATGTCATTTTTTGGCCAAAGGCTATAGAGATAAAGAACCGTTGGAGCTGGTTCATTCTGATATATGTGGTTCTATGACAATCTGGGCTAGAAGTGGCTTTGAGTACTTCGTTACTTTTATTGATGATTACTCAAGGTATGGATACATTTACCTGATGCACCGTAAGTCTGAATACTTTGAGAAATTCAAAGAATTCAAGGCGGAGGCAGAGAAGCGTCTAGGTAAAAGTATCAAATCACTACGATTCGACCGTGGTAGAGAATACCTCTTTGGAGAGTTTAAGGAGTACTTGTCATTGGAGGGGATTACATCCTAATTGACTGCACCTGGCACTCCACAGTATAATGGTGTAGCAGAAAGAAGAAATAGAACTCTTATGGAGATGGTAAGGTCAATGATGAGTTATTTAGGTTTACCAGATTCATTTTAGGGACTCGCTTTAGAAACAGCGGCTTACATTCTGAACTTGGTACCTTCTAAGTCGGTACCTTCTAAGTCAGTACCTTTTACTCCCACAGAATTGTGGACCAGGTATAAGCCTAGTCTAAAATATATTTAGATTTTGAGGTGTTCAGCACATGTGCTAAAAGGGAACACGAGTAAGTTTTAACCGAGGACGAAAGTCTTTTTCTTCGTGGGGTATTCCAAGTGTTAGGGTTGGTATACTGAAAACTATATTTTTAATATTTATTTTTATTTTTAATAGAATTAGTTTTCCATTTTATGACAATCTTTATGAGTAATGAATGTAAATCATTTATTTGTTATGCATGGATGTCCGATATTCTGTATAGTATTTAATCTGGTGTGTAGAGCACGGCTTACACACAGAAGATTAGATTTTAGGTTCTTACAGAATATAAGTTTTATGTTCACAGTTTAGAAGGAAATAGACATACCATCGGTACGATTGTGCCATAGAGTTTTAGTAGACCTGTCTTGGTTACGGGGAACAGATAATAGCGTTGTCTATTGTTCCGACTCTCTGTACCAGTACATTTTATGTGTATTAGACGGGACATTTGGGATAATTAATTTAATACTAACTACTGACTATGTAAATTAATTTACACCACAAGATTATTATGGATAGTGCTTATCCTCTTAATTCTAAAATAATTATTGATTTGTATATATTTAATATTCGTTATTTTGATTTATTAGAGGATACGATCTAATATGGGTCTATATTCCCAGTGAGTTGAATAACGGTATTATTTATATGGCAAATATTAATTATTGATGGAATTCACGTCCCGAATGATCGGGATTGACGATACCCCTTTAAGAATGCTTATAAGTTTTAACCAAGCCAATTCCTGCAGGTGGATTTAATTATTCGGCGGTCAAATAAGTTAAGCGAAAGGGTTTAAGGAATATCAAGATGCCGATTAAATTAAATTGTCAATAATTAAATTTAATTGGCGGGTATTGAGAATCTTATTGTTGGGAGAAATGGTTAGCATTTAATAACAGGAGTTGAATGTAATAAGGTCTTGAGATTATGAGTCATAGTGCAATTATAGTTCTTTAGTAGTGTGAACTGTAATTCAGTGTTTTGTGAAAATTACGGAAACCACTGCTGGTTTTCAATAATTGCAGATACCGCTATGTGTCTTTCTTTAATTATAGAAACTGCTGGTAGGTGTTTGTATTTCACTAGAAGTCTTACTCAAAATTACTCCCCAAGTCCCTACTGTAGCTTTATATATACGCGGATTGGCTGAACCAGTTTGAGATTGATACATCATATATCAGATAGATCATATCTCATATATCATTATTAAAATATTATTTTTATCTTTCAAGACTTAAATATATCAAGATTCTGCCGGTACAAATTCTCGGAGGATCGTAGCCCACATTACGTTCGAGGATCGCGTAAGAAAATACAGTAGAAGATCTAACTAGAGTTTCAACTCGGAATCAAGTCATAGTTGAAGATTAGATCGACAAGAGATATTCATCTAAATTAACTTTAGTTACACGGATTTAATTTTGATCGTTCGACGCCAAAAATTTTATCTGGATCCCGTTTCGGTATTTGGCCGTCTAGTTAATTTTTTACCGATAATCGTTTTTGAAAAAATAATGATCTTGGTAGTTTTGCGTCTAACAAATTGGTATCATACCTGTTTTGTTTTTGTTACGGTTATCGGGGCCGGGTTGATTTAGAACTGTGCTAACTTTGTTTTGTAAGCGTTCTAATCCCGATTTTATGATCGTCTATTATTTTCATGTCTGATTGAATGCGTGGATGATGATTTAATTAGTTTTTTAATCATAGAGATTGACCGTGATAGATTAATTAATTTTTAAATCGAATGTGAGCTTATGGGACATTGGTTTTGATGTAAATTGTTTTTTATATTTTTTAAGATTTTTTTTCTAATTTATTAGAAATAAAAAAATAAGAATAGGTTGAATATGTCTAAGAACACGAAGAACGGAGGCGGCACTGGCGGTGGTTCGAATTTTTACGGGCCACAAATCGCGCAGCAATTTTTTTTGGCAACGGCGGTGCTACAGCAGCAACTTCCAGACAGTTTTTTTTGACAATTTTTAGGTTTTTTTTTGAGAAGTTCTTTTGATATAAAGATAGTACATTTCGAGAGCTTTCTTTTGATATAAAATATGTCGAAAACGGAGTTCGGATGAGGCCAAAATAGCCTTAGAAAGGTAACAGTTAAAGGCAGCGGCGCTATGAGTGGCGGTAGTCCGTTTTAGGCCATTTTACAGAAGTTTTTCGAGATGTTTTTGAGAAAAATTTTTTATAAAAAAATAGTACTTTTCGAGAGCTTTCTTTTTATATAAAGTACGTTGAAAACTGAGTTCGGGAAGAGGTCGAAAAAGGCTCGGGAAGTTGGTTGCGCAGTGATATGGCAGACATCTGCGTTTTTTGAGGTTTGGGTCATTTTTTCGATCGTTTTCCGAGCAATTTTTTGGCATATTTTTTGATAAAAAAATTTCATAGTTCGAGAGCTTTCCAACGATATAAAGCTCGTAAAAAATAGAGCTTGGATAAGGCGGCGGCAAGGTGGCGTCGGCGGTGGCTGGTGGTGGTCCAACGACTTTCTCTCTCTCAGGGCTGGTTTGATGTATATTCTGATATATACGAGACCGATATGATATATATTGATATATCATATAGTATCAAAGAATTATGATGCAATCTAGATACAAGTAGCTAATTCAGAAAAGAATTGTTGTAACTTATCTACATAGGAGACTGAAACTCTTTAGAGTTTCAATCGGATCATAAAATCGAGATTTGTATTAATCTTATATTTAATTTATTTTTTATATATTAATTGCGTGGATGATAAATATTGATTTTATTTATCCTGTTAATTTAATTAATTTGAATATTCGATTTTAATTAAAATATTTTGTAATGAAAAATAAAATTAAATTTTTTTTAATTAAATAATTTTAATTAAATGAAAAAACTTTAGATATTTTATTTTTTTTTACAAAATATCACGTTTAAGATGATTTTTTAAAATCAGATATCTTAAAAAAATGTGGAAATTAATTTTGAATTTTGAATTAATTAAATAAAAACATATTTAATTGAAATAAATTATTATTTTTTGAAAAATGTGAAACAAAAAATAAAATAAATAAATACATTTTATCACTACCTTAGCTGAAAAACTGGAAAAAAACTGTGTATTTATTAAATTTTATTTGTTACGCATTTAAACATGAAAAGATAGTTTGATAAATCAGAATCTTTAGAATCGTGTACAAGGAAAGATATTTGATTTTTTCAGATCGTGTGATTTTTAAAATTAATAAATTTATTTTAATTAAATAAATTTTTATAACCCTAAAAAAGTTTTTAAAATCTAAGTATGAGAGAAAATTTATTCACAGATAAATTTCGCGATCTCCATCACTAGTTTGTAGGCGATACAATTAAATCCTGTGTATTGGCAGTAAGGTCTTTCTCCCCATCGGATAGATTAATTGCGGTATCGCCAGTACAAACCTCCTTTTGGGATAATTTTGGATAATTGTTAGTGTGAACCACTTTTTTATCTGAATGGTTCATTGCAAAACGATTAATTTGGGATTAGGTGATGGTTAACACTTAGCTGTATATAATAGTATACTCTCCATCTGAGTTACTGCTATTATATGCTGGACCGAAGTTATGTTAGTTATTTAATTTTACTTGGCATGGTCAATTGCCTAGATAGTAAAATTAAAAGGAATTGACCTGTCTGGTCTTGTGAAGGATAGTAGACGTCCACCCATCGTGGCATACTATTCTCGGGTTACCAGGCTGCTGGCAAATTAATTTTAAAATAGTAGAGAGAACCAAATTAAAATAAATTTAAATTTTTTGCTCATCATAATTAACGATTTTATTTAATTATATGATTCTCAAAATTAAAATGAATTTCAACCCACTCGCTTCAATACTTAAAGAAAACAAACTTATGAGACCAATTTATGTTGACTGAAAATGTAACATGGATATTGCGTTGACTACAAATGATATTCTTTTAATACCAGAAAATGTGTCTGTTTCAAAAGGCATGAAGGAGAAAAATGTTCAGAAACAAGGAGACACATTTTTCAGGGTAGTTAGTGGGCCACGGACTGGTGTGAAAAAAGTCGAAAGGCAGATGTTTTCACTGCAACCAGACCCAATACATAAAAAAGTTATCTCCAGTATTTCTCAAAAGACAGAACAAACACGGTAACACATTTAATTTATGATATAAGAGAAGTTTTCTTCTTTAATGAACTAAACGTTTCTTTGACACTTACGCTTGGGTCATATTAATCTAAAAAGGATAAATAGACTGGTAGTAGATGGACCTTTGAGTTCATAGGAAGTAGAGGCACTTCTAGTATGTGAATCTTACTTAGAGGGTAAGATGATCAAGGGGCCATTTTCGGCCAAAGGCTATAGAGGTAAAGAACCGTTGGAACTGGTTCGTTATGATGTGTGTGGTCCTATGACAATCAAAGCTAGAGGTGATTTTGAGTACTTCGTTAGTTTCATTAATGATTACTCAAGGTATGGATACATTTACTAATGCATCGTGAGTCTGAATACTTTGAAAAATTCATAGAATTCAAGGCGGAGGTGGAAAAATATCTGGGTAAAAGTATGGAATCACTACGATTCGACCGTGGTGGGGAATACATTTTTAGAGAGTTTAAGGACTATCTGTCATCAGAGGGAATTACATCCGAGTTGACTGCACCTGGCACTCCTCAGCAGAATGGTGTAGCAAAAAGAAGGAATAGGACTCTTATGGAACTAGTAAGGTCAATGATGAGTTATTTAGGTTTACCACATTCATTTTGGTGACTCGCTTTAGAGACATCGGCATACATTCTGAACTTGGTACCTTCTAAGTCAGTACCTTATGCTCCTATAGAATTATGGACCGGGCGCAAGTCTTGTCAGAAACACATTCGTCTTTGGGGGTGTCCAGCACATGTGCTGAAAGGGAACGCGGGTAAGTTAGAACCGAGGACTAAAGTCCATTTCTTTGTAGGGTATCCCAAGGGAACGAAGGGTGGTCTATTTTATAATTCTAAGGATCAGAAGGTCATTATTAATACCAATACCCGATTCTTAGAAGAGGATTATATTATGAATTACAGGCCTAATAGAAAAATTATTTTGGAAGAACTGGGAGAAAATACCAGTAGAATTGAAGAGAAACCATAAGTCACTGATATTCCATTACCTAGTCGTAGTGAAAGGATTATTGGGACAGGTGCAAAATCAAGAACATGGTGCTGATGCATAGGGTTCTGATTATGCACAGCGTGGTACTGCTAGTACATAGACACAGGTAGTGCCTCGTCGTAGTGGGAAGGTTGTTCATCAACCTGACTGGTATATGTTCTTGGGAGAGTCTTTTGACAGGATCCCAGCAGAACTAGATACTGAGCCCTGTAACTACAATAAAGCACTACAAGACAAAGATGCAGATCTTTGGCAAAGGGCTATGAATTCAGAGATGAAATCTATGTATTCCAATCAGGTTTGGGAACTTGTAGAACCACCCGAAGGGATAAAATCCATTGGATGTAAGAGGAAGAGAGGAGTAGATGGGAAGGTTGAAACCTTTAAAGCTAGGCTTGTTGCTAAATGGTTCACTCAGAAAGAAGGGATCGAGTATGAGAAAACCTTTTTACCGGTAGCCATGGTTAAGTCTATCCGGATTCTCTTATCATTGCTGCACGTTTCGATTACAAAATCTGGCAAATAGATGTCAAGACAAGTTTCCTTAACGGAAGTCTTGACGAGTGTATCTATATGATACAACCAAACGAATTCATTGCAAAGGGACAGGAGCACATGTTGTGCAAGCTTAACAGATCCATTTGTGGACCTAAGCAGGCATCAAGGTCTTGGAACACTCGGCTTGATCAAGCTATAAAGTCTTACGATTTTGTTCAAAGTCCGGATAAGTCCTGCGTGTACAAGAAGCGTAACGGAAGCGTGGTGATTTTTTTAGTACTTTATGTAGACGATATCTTGCTCATCGAAAACGATGTGGGGGTATCATCTACGGTTAAAGTATGGTTATCTGGCCAGTTCGATATGAAAGACTTGGGAGAAGCTAGTCACATCCTTGGGATCAAGCTTGTGCGATATCAAAAACAAAGGATGTTGGGCTTATCATAAGTAAAGTATATCGATGATATCTTTGCTCGTTTTAGCATACATGATTCCAAGAAATGGTTTCTCCTTTTTCGGCATGGAATCACTCTATCCAAGGAACAGTGTTCTAAAGACAACTGATGAGATAGAGAAATTGAAGGTGGTTTCTTATGCTTAGCCCAAGAGCTTCTTTAATTGATTTTGATGATTTTCATATTTTATTTTCTATAAATAAATGTCTTTAATTGGAT
>JAOTRH010052352.1:0-19257 GCA_034768845.1 Heliamphora exappendiculata
TGGGTGCATCCCTTTCCCATTAAATGATATGGTCCTTATTGAATAAGTTTTGTGTTGATATCCTATGACGTGGTAACAGAAAAGTGACATATAAAAAGTTATTTAATGATGTTATAATGCGTGTTGCATGGATTATGAAAGAGAATTTGAGTACTTAAACGAAATATGATATGATTATAATTGAGTTAAAATTTATGTTGGTATTTAGTGACATTGAGTAATGATGTGAACTACGAGAAAGAAACTACATAATGAAACCATTAACTTGAGTTAAAACCTTATGGTTGAATGTGAAATATGCATAATGAGGGGCTGCGGTCCTGCGGTGAAAGCCCGTGAAGGTTTATGAATTAAGTTGGGCTGGTGGCTCCACGGTGAAAGACCAAAAATTTACGCAAGATGGGGACCACGTGCCCACGGGTTATACCCTGAATCGTGGTGTTGTTTCGTGGTGAGTTATAGAGCTGTCTATTATCCAATGGCTTCGCGTAGCCTATTGGGGGAATAAGGAGAGGTTTATATAAGCTGCATCCGATATCGGTTCATTAACTGTAATAATTTAATTATGATATGGTTTTGTGATAAATCGGGTACAAAAAATGTGATACGATTTTTGTGAAAAATTAGATAATGGAATGATGATATGGATAATGCAAAAGGATAAATTGAATGAATTAGCGTGCGTGGGTGTGTGCATATGAAGGAATAATGAGTTGGTGAAAATACACATTTTACTTCGGTTGCACCAATCACACCTCACAAATCATGCATTACATGTGAGTTAATCTATATCCTACGAGTTTCGGCTCACGTATGTTTACCAAACCTTTTCAGGTCTTGAGGACCAGAGGCGAAACCAAGGCAAGGAAAGCACTTGAGAAGGGCTTGAAGAAAGTTTTTTTTTTGTTTTATGTCATGTTTGTATATAAACAGAAATGAATTACTGTAATGATATTATGGTTGCAAAGGATACTTGGAAACCCAAAATGTTTGATTGTAATTTGACATGTGTGAGGATATGGTTTCTTGTCGAAAATTCTTAGTTTCTTTAAAACAAACTGTTAATAAAACAAATGTTGCCATTGGTAATTTCTTATACGCGTCGATTGGGATTATTCACGGGTCCCCGGGGGTTCGGGGCGTGACAGAATGGTATCAAAACTCTAGGTTCGAATACCTAGGAGCCATGGGGAGTAACCATGACCATAATATGTGACCTGTTTGACGCGGTTAGGCACCACTACACGGCATGAGTTGTGTGCTTGCATGAGTTTGCGATTGAATTGTGTTGCGCATGTTACTTGTTTATATGAGCATGGATGGTTGAGTCTTAGGGTGATGTGGCATGCCATATGGCGTCCGATCAACTATTTTGCGGTTCAAAATAGAAAAACGTTTCACCGACGTTCTTTCTATGAGAAATTTGAATTAGTTGCCCGGATTGTCACGTTGCTCTAATGCTTTCCCCCAGTTGGTGAATATGTGTTGATGTGATGTGACGGATAGTGTGTAGCTTGGTATTAAGAGGTTAAGTTGAGTTTAATCTAGTGGGGTGTTGTGATGCTCTTGCTGTAAAAGTTATGCATGTGGGGCTAAGGTGAGTTATGGTTTGGATGGTGGTGTAGGTCATGGGAGTGCAACCCGGTGGTTAGTAATTATGGTGGGCATAAGTTTGAGAAATGAGTAATGACTATTCGGAGTATGCTGTATCCATGTAAGTCGAGGGTGACCGTAGTTAGTTGTTCGTTATGTGTTGAACTACTAGTGGTTTGACGGACAAGTATGGTAGATTATTTGAAACCCCTTGGAGGTTGTTATCTATGGATGGATATCAGGCGTGGTTTTAGGTGCATTAAGGATTATGTACGTCATGAGCCGTGTAATGTCTTGAGCCGTGCTATATCATGAGCCATGTACCCGAGATTGGGTATGGACGGGAGCACAGTGGACGGGAACATAGTGGGCAGGAGTGTAATAATCTCTGGCCTAAAGTGTGTCTGAAAGTCTATGCTTAGGCATGTGGTTGGGAATGTCCCCTACCCTGAGGGGTGTTATTGGTAACCACCGTGGGATTTTTTGATTTTGAAGGTTAGATTGATAACCCTTGTATTTTCTTTGTGGCGTGATGCTAATTTGTGTTTTTTGATAAAAGTTAAAACCGTATGTGGAAAGGGTATATGGAAGAAGATGTTATTGATGGGTTAGTTGTTAAGTGATGTGTGAATATGCAAGAGGAGATGTATATCGATGGTAATTGTGATGTGGTGAACGAAGATTCAAGGTCGTTTAGGAAGTTTCATGGAAAAGAGTTTTGTGATTTGGGTCGTCATTTTCAAGAATATGAGATTATGTAGAATGTATGGTGCATGGCAAGAATGTGAATGTGAGTGTATGAGGCTTATGAGAAAGATGATAGATGTTGTTGGTGTGGTCGGCTTGGTTGTTCTAAGACAACGTATTGATAGGAAGAAGTCCCTTAAGAGGACGATGGCAGTGGTCTATATTTGGTTTAAATTTTGGGTGCAGTGGTATTGTGTTAACCTTATTGGACAGGCAATAGGGTGGTGTCTTGAGTTTAAAGGTTGTGAGCGAAGATCGTTTGTTTGTGTGATGTGTAATTGCTTTCATGATTGGGCAGCTGTGTGTCGGTGTTCTGCGTATAGTGATAAAAAAGAGAAGTGTTTCTAGTTAAACGTTTTATAATTTTTGATGGATGTACTGGAG
Source organism: Heliamphora exappendiculata (assembly GCA_034768845.1). Classification (NCBI taxonomy): domain Eukaryota; kingdom Viridiplantae; phylum Streptophyta; class Magnoliopsida; order Ericales; family Sarraceniaceae; genus Heliamphora; species Heliamphora exappendiculata. The sequence continues at coordinate 2,725 of JAOTRH010052352.1, forward strand.
TTGCGAGCTTAAAATTATACCATAGTTTTGTCTATTTGTTTGCTTGTTAGTATGACGTGACCCATCCGTAGATGTTCTTAAGTGATGCGAATATATGTGGTGTTATCTTACCCTTAGAGGCAATGGATAGTGGCGTGCCAGTGGTACTTATGTGGTGACATAAGAGACGGGTGTTTTTGGCTGAATGTTTGTGTTTCAGGTGAGTGTACCGGAGTCGTGAGTTCGAGACTATGGCGTGGTTTTACCTACCCGTTTGGTTGTTACCTCCCTATTGAGAATTGAGTGATATGACGCGACCCTATGAAGAGATGTCATACAGTGATGCGAGTCTATGTGATGTTGTATTTGGTGATTAATCAGTGAGGGTCTGGTGGACGCGTGCGATGTTTTGTTGGGATGCAAAGAAGTGAACAATAGTTAGTGTGTTTGAGTATATATCGAAGTGTCAAGATCTAGTACGACGAATGATATACACATTGTAAATGGTGGTTGATAACGTTTGTACGATGATGACAGATGTCTTTACCAAGGCTTGTGGTTAATCTTCTCTTAAGCCAAATGTATAATGGTTCCCCTAAAAGGTAGTGACGCTGAGAAAGAACCTAGCATTAGTTCGTGATTTTCCTAAGAAGAAAGATGTTTCATAATTAGTCAACCGGTGTGATTGTTCGTTGTTGGTAGAGGTAAAACGTTGGAGTCGTAAGAATGTGGATTCGTTCGCTTGTAGTTTCTTGAAGGTTTCGTTTGCTTTACCCCGTAAGCTGAGCATTTGGGCGGCATTTTTGGAGATGTAGTTTGATTTGTATGGCGCATCGGTGGCTTTAGTTCTCATTGAGTGAGATCCCTAAGGAAGTTTAGCGATTGAGTTATTTACGTGACGAGATTCTCGAATATCAGTTCTGTGAGTTTTCCATGAGGATACAGGATCATGGTTTAGTTGTTACCCTTATAATTAGGAGACCGTGTCTGGAAATGTTTTGGAGGTATGAGGTTTAAAAAGGACGTAGAAGGGTTCGATGATGTGGTTGACCTAGTTCTGAGATGGCGTGCTTTTAGTATGATATGCCTGGAGATTGCTTGTATTCGACTATAGGTCCACAGAAGAACATGTTGTTTGCTCAAGGAAAATGAGGTGTGGAGTAATAAAATTCGGTAGTATACCGTGTGACTTGGGTGGCCTGAGACGATAGGTGAGAAACTATGAGTTAAGATGTCTATAATGGATGTGTACCTGAGGAGCAAAAGTGCGGGAGGCGCTTATAGAGTCATGGAGGGTATTAATAACCTTAGATGAAAGGTTTCAATAATTGATTTTCTTTTGTTTGGTATCGTGTGCTTTCCACGTAAGTTTCTTGGATAGTGGGCTTAAGCCCGTGACATGACTAAGATTTGCCTAGTGGTAGTTAGGTTAGTAAAGTGCAACCATGAATGATAAGGTCTTGGTGCGATGGGAATATTGGCGTTGTACCTCCGTGTGACGAGCAAGTATTCCTATGGAATGTGTAGTACGGGGTACGAGAATTAACAATGTTCGTATGTGTGCAAATGAGGTTAGAAAGTTAATAGCTTAAGTGCAGCAGATGACCTGGGTATTATGATTCGAGTTGGCGGTAGCTATGTGGCTATGAACTAGGGGACCTCAAGGTGAGATTTATAGAATACAGTGAAGGCCAAGTGTTGATGGGTACTAGGAGTACGTTGAGGTTGAGTCATGGTATCTAGTGGTTTAGGGAAGATGGGCGTCTTCGTGGAATAGTGTTTTTGTTGTGATCTGTGAGTGTGCCCTAGGGTATAATACTATTGAATCGGGTGATTAAAGGATTGAGTTCCTCATGGGTTTTTTTGGTGGAGTCTGTTTACCTTACCATGTGAGAGTAAGTGTGTAGAGTTGTAACTCCTTTGAGATCAAGTTGGTAGACCATGAATGTTTGCCCTTGTTGACGAGGGAGTTAGTATCGAGGCATAAAACCCTTTTGCACTGATTAATTGAGAATCATTAACCATTGTATGCAGCTTGTCCTGGGTTATATGGGTATGGTTGTACCTCTGGCTCTTGGCGAAGTGCAAAATTTGTTGAAACCTTGTGGCTGAGGTATTCATGTGATGTGTTTTTTATATGCTCTTGTGAGTTTGGGTCTATATTTTGTTTGGAGCTATGGATTACTCTGAAGTCTTAAAGTGTGAAAAGTAGGTCAACCGTTTGAAGAGAAGGCGCGAATGTATAAAATAGTAATGATAAGTGGGAGCAATGCAAGTGCGGAGGTTGCAAATTGTTTAATCTAAGGCATGGTATACTTGAAAGGCTAATAGGTATGTGTATGGATGTGATTCAGTTTGTATGGGACTTTTAACTCATGAAGTGTGTTCATTCCTAGTGGCACATGAAATTCAAGTGGCAATGTTGATTTCATTTCGATGGTTGAAGAGCTAGAGTGATGTAGTGTAACTAGTAATATGGTTTTAAGTTTGTGGTAGTTAGTTGATTATAAAGGTATGGGTGATTTTGGGGGTAATGTGTGTAACCTAAGTGACCAATGTCTGAGTTTGGCTATATGTGTTTGGGTTTAAGGAGTAGTTCTCGGTATACATTGGAGTTCAATAGTGAGTTAGGCCAAAATTCGTCAAAGTTGGGAGAATCTTAACAGTAGTAAGACCTATGACGTATAATGTTATAGTTGAAGATGTTTAGTCTTTGGAAGCGTGTATGTGTATGTGATATGAGATGGTGATCAATAACGGAGTGGTTGACTCCAGCCCTAGTGATTAATTTCGAATAAGAGTTGGTGTCATGACAAATGATGAACCGTTTTAGATTGGTCAAGCCCGATATAAGTATAATTCGATGGATAAGAATGATTCTAATATTTGTGAAATATTGGTGTTCAGAAGTTAAGTCTGATGGTAATAAAAGTGTGTTAATGTCATTGAGTCATACCGCTTTAAAAGAACAATCAGGATTACGGACTGAGAAAGATGCTACGTAGATCAAATGACTAAAGGAAGGTGTGACTGGAGACGAATTTCGAGCACAAAATTCCCCAAGGGGGGAAAGTTGTAACGGCCTGATACGTATTTATTTTTATGATTTTATGTCTTCGGTTAAGTGAGAAGAGAAGAACTAAAATTGGGCATGGGTGCCACAAAATTTTGCTCGTTAACGGTTGACTTAACGATATGTGAAAGTGAAATTGAGATACCTAGTGGTGAATGATATTGTTATGGCTGTGTTAATGGATAATTAATTGATAATTCAAAATAATAAAATGTGAGCAAAGTTGGAGGTTTGAGTCGAATTTTAAGAAAATTGCAGAATTTTGCTTCAAGGGTCACAGCTCGAGCGGACTATCGAAAATGGTTTAGAACATTCTTGAACCATGGAGATGTTTTGAGGGTTTGTGTATATATGTATATTCAAACCTAAGCTAAACCCACGTGAGACCCATTCTCCTAACTATTTTCTTCTTCTCCTCTTCTCTTCTTCTTCCACCCTAGAGAGAGAGAGTGAGGGAAACCCAAACCCCATGTGAAAACCCTAACCCTCCACCATGGAAATGGAAGATTGAGGCTTGATGGAGAGAGATCAAGGGTGAAGAGCGAGCTTTGGAGCAAGGAGATGGGAGATGGAGCATCAAGGAGCCAAGATCACTCAAGATCCAAACCCTAGGAGGGGGAAGTTGGAGGAATCTCAAGCTTTAAGCAAATCCGAGGTAGGATCTAGATTCTCTCATTTGTGTGAGTTGATTTGAGTTGATATTTTGATTATGTAAGTAAAATAAAATAGATTTCATGCATGAGTTGAAGGATTGATAGGTTTATGTGTGAGATGAGTTGGGTTTTCATGAGAATTGGGGTTTTGAGAAATAATAAACCATGATTTTTGGAAATTAATTGTATAAAAAGAGTTTATGATGCTTGGAAACCAACGTTTATGGGTTAAAACAGGGATTTGAAGTATATTCATCAGTGTTTATGTGATTTGGGGCCTGAAAATCAAAACAGGGGCAAATTTGAGATTTTGTCGGGCACCAGCTCGCTCGAGCGGAGCCCCGCCCACTCGAGCGCTCAACTGGCAGAGAGTTGGGCGCTCAAGCGCTCGACGTCTGCTCGAGCAGACTAACTACGCATAGTCAATTTTGTTTGATCATATCTTCATCATTCGGACTCCATATTGGGTCATTCATGTACTCAAATCGAAGCCCCGGAAGTCCTCTTTCCAACAAGACTACTATCACAAGAAAATTCATTTTGAAGAAAAAGTTATGACTAAAATAGCGAGAGTATGTCAAATTTTCTTAACTATTTTTCACCCATTTTTGGCCAAATGCTTTTAAAAGGGATATTTTCATCAATATTGAACCTTTTTATCAAATTTCTTATCTCTTGGGCTATGACTTTACCTACCTCACTATACTTGGGTTGGGATGCTAGTATCATACCAATTGGTTGTATTTGCAATAAATATGGATTTTTGACGTGTAACTAAGGTCTTGAGAATATGTATGAGTGTGGGAAATTATGGGCTATGTAGTGACATGGTTATCATTTAAGAGTTTAAGCTTTAGAGAGAAAACATGAATTTTAACTTGTATATACATGTATATGCATATGATGGGTGCATCCCTTTCCCATTAAATGATATGGTCCTTATTGAATAAGTTTTGTGTTGATATTCTCTGACGTGGTAACGAAAAAGTGATATATAGGAAGTTATATAATAATGTTATAATGCGTGTTGCATGGATTATGAAAGAGAATTTGCGTACTTATACGACATATGATATGATTATAATTGGGTTAAAATTTATGTTGGTATTTAGTGACATTGAGTAATGATGTGAACTATGAGAAAGAAACTACATAATGAAACCGTTAACTTGAGTTAAAACCCTCTGGTTGAATGTGGAATATGCATAATGAGGGGCTGCGGTCCTGCGGTGAAAGCCCGCGAAGGTTTATGAATTAAGTTGGGCTAGTGGCTCCACGGTAAAAGACTGGAAACTTGCGCAAGATGGAGACCACATGCCCACGAGTTAGCCCCCGAAACATGGTATTGTATCGTGGTGAGTTATAGAGATGTCTATTACCCAATGGCTTCGCGTAGCCTATTGGGGAAATAGGAAGAGGTTTCTATAAGCTTCACCCGATATCGGTTCATTAACTGTAATAATTTAATTGTGATATGGTTTTGTGATAAATCGGGTACAAAAAATATGATACGATTTTTGTGAAAAATCATATAATGGAATGATGATATAGATAATGTGAAAGGATAAATTAAATGAATTGGCGTTCGTGGGTGTGTGCATATGAAGGAATAATGAGTTGGTAAAAATTTGTATTTTACTTCAGTTGCACCCATCGCACCTCATAAAATCATGCATTACATGTGAGTTAATATATATCCTACGAGTTTTGGCTCACGTATATTTACCAAACCTTTTCAGGTTTTGAGGACCAGAGGCAAAACCAAGGCAAGAAAAGCACTTGAGAAGGGCTTGAAGAAAGTTTTTTTTTGTTTTATATCATGTTTGTATATAAACAAAAATGGATTACTATAATGATATTATGGTTGCAAAGGACACTTGGAAACCCAAAATGTTTGATTGTAATTTGACATGTATGAGAATATGGCTTCTTATCAAAAATCCTTAATTTCTTTAAAACAAACTGTTAATAAAACAAATGTTGCCATGGGTAATTTCTTGTACGAGTCGGTTGGGATTATTCACGGGTCCCCGGGGGTTCGGGGCGTGACACACAGAAATTCAGATTTTAAGTTCTTGTAGAATATAAGTTTTATGTTCACAGTTTGGATGGAAATGGACATACCATCAGTACGACTATGGTACAGAGTTTTAGTAGGCTTGTCTTGGTTATCAGGAACAGATAATAGCGTCGTCCATTGTTCCAACTCTCTGTGACAGTACACTTTGTGTGTATTGAACGGGACATTTGAGGTAATTAATTTTGTACTAACTATATAAATTCACACCCCAAGGTTATTATGAATAGTGCTTATCCTCTTAATCATGAAATAATTATTGATTTGCATATATTTAATATTCATTATTTTAATTCATTAGAAGGTGCGATTTTATATGGGTCTATATTCTCGGTGAGTTGGATAGCGATATTATTTATATAAAAAATATTAATTATTGACGGAATCCATGTCCTGAAGAATGGGATTGACGATACCCCCTTAAGAATGCTTATAAATTTTGATCGGGCCAAACCCTGCAGGTGGATTTAATTATCCGGCAGTCAAATAAGTTAAGCGAAAGGGATTAAAGAATTTCACGATGTCGATTAAATTAAATTGTCAGTAATTAAATTTAATTAGCAGGTATCAAAAATCTTAATGTGGGGAGAAATGGTAAGCATTTAGTAACATGAGCTCAATGTTATATGGTCTTGAGATTATGGATCAGAGTGCAATTATAGTTCTTTAGTGATGTAAACTGTAATTTCGTGTTTTATGAAAATTACAGAAACCGCTGCATGTCTTTCCATAATTGCAGAAACCTCTAGTAGGTTTCTGTATTATACTGGAAGTTTAACTCATAATAACTCCCAAGTTCCTGCTATAACCCTATATATGTGCGGGTAGACTGAACCAATTTTGATGATTTTTTATGATCATTATTATTATGCTATTATTTTTGTCTTTCAAGACTTAAATATATCGGGGTTCTGTCGGTACGAGTTCTCGGAGGTTCGTAACCTACACTACGTTCGAGGATCGCGTAAGAGAATACAGTAGAAGATCTGACTGGAGTTTCAACTCCGAATCAAATCGTAGTTGAAGAATAAATCGACAAAAGGTATTCATCTAAATTAGCTTTGGTTGTACGGGTTTTAATTTGATCGTTCTTCGTCAAAAGTTATTTCTGGAGCCCGTTTCGACGTTTACCCGTCCAGTTAAATTTTTACCAAAAATCGTTCGTAAAAATAATTATCTTTGCAGTATTGTCTCCAACAAATTGGTATCAGAGCCGTTTTATTTTTTGTTTACGGTTATTGGGGCCAAGTAGTTTTATAAATGTTGCTAACATTGCTTTGCAGGCGTTTTTATCCTGATTTTATGATCATCATTTATTTTTTTGTTTGATTGAATGCGTGGATGATGATATAATTTAATTTTTAATCATGAAAGTTGACCGTGATAGATTAATTGATTGTGAACTCTACGGAGATATAGGATCAATGTAAAAATTTGTTGTTCTTCGGTTTCTAATTTTTTTTATTTTATATAATTAAAAAATATATGAAGAACAGGTCGAATAATAGTATTCGGTCTGCACTTTTTTTTGATCTCTCAAAACAAGGATTCTAGTGACACTCCAGTTGCCAACGTGATTCATGAAGACATTTTTGATGAGAAAAACAAGGATCCAATTCCCAAAACAGTGAGGCTGTTTTCTCCAAACGGCAATAGGCGCTCCGGTGGTTTCTGGACCAATCTATGCAAAATTAGTTTTTTTTTTTAGCCAAACGCAGCCTTAAGATGCGGTATCTTTGAAGCAGCAAGCATCAACCGGCGCAAGCAATTCCCAAACACGGCACGGTGGTTTCCCAAATCGCAAGCGCCACAGCTGGCACAAACAGAAGCAAGAGAAAAAACAAACACTGAAGCCAACGCCAATCAATGCCGTGGGCTGTTTGGCAGCGTCCCATTCCGCGTAAAACAGTGCTGTTCCCAAAATAGCCGAGCCAAATGCGGCGCTCAACGCAGCAGCACTTTTCCCAAGCACACTCTTCGGTGCAAACAAGCAACAGTTTGGTCATGCAAACAAGCAACAGTTCGGTCAAAAAAGGTAATAGTGAATTTATCAAAAAGTGGCTGCGGCAATTCCCAAAAAGTAGCACTGTTTTGCTATTTTTTGGGAACAGTTTTCGTGCTAAGTTCGGCTATTTGTTTTAGAAGTTTTCAAGCGGCACAAAGTTGAAACATTTTTGAAAATCTAAGGACGAGTTTGATTGGCTGCGATTTTTCCAGTCAGTATCGTAACACAGCGCTGGTGCTGCACAAACAGTGGTGCAGTGCAAATTCATTTGAAAAACTAGAAGCTTATTCAAAACAGAATATTAAAACTTTTTAGAGTTTCAAACTCTTTAGAGTTTCAAGTAGATCATAAAATTAAGATATTTATATTTATCTTGCATTTAATTTATTTTTATATATTAATTACGTGGATGATATTTATTGATTTTATTTATCGTGTTAATTTAATTAATTCGAATATTCAATTTTAAATAAAATATTTTGTAATGAAAAAATAAAATTAATTTTTTTTAATTAATTAATTTTAATTAAATGGAAATTTTTTTTATTTTTTTGCAAAATATCACATTTAAGATAATTTTTTTAAAAATTGGATATCTTGAGAAAAAACGTGCAAATTAATTCTGAATTTTGAATTAAATAAATAGAAATATGTTTAATCGAAATAAATTATTATTTTTAAAAAAATATAGAACGAAAAATAAAATAAATAAATGCCTTTAATCACTACATTAACTGAAAAGCTGGAGGAAAAACTGTCCATTATTAAATTTTATTTATTAGGCATTTAAACACGAAAAATGATTTGATAAACTAAAATATTTAGAATCGTGTATACGAAAAAATGTTTGATTCTTTTAGATCGTGTGACTTTCGAAAGATAGTTTGATAAATCAGAATTTTTGAAATCATGTACACGAAAAGATATTTGATTCTTTCAGATCGTGTGGCTTTCGAAATTAATAAATTTATTTTAATTAAATAGATTTTTATAACCCTAAAAAATGTTTTAAAAATTTAAGTGGGACAATAAATTTATTCACAGATAAATCCCGCGGTCTCCATCACCAGTTTGGAGGCGGTGCAATTAAACCCTACGTATCGACAGTAAGGCCTTCCTCCCCAACGGACAGATTAATTGCGGTATCGCCAGTACAAATCTCCTTTACGGATAATTCTGGATAATTATTAGTGTGGATTACTTCTTCAACTGAATGGTTCATTGCGAAGCGACTGATTTGGGATTAGGTGATGGTTAACACTTAGCTGTATATAATAGTATTCTCTCCATCTGAGTCACTGCTATTATATATCGGACCGAAACTATGTCAGCTATTTAATTTTACTTGGCATGGTCAGTTGCCTAGATAGTAAAACTAAAAGGAATTGGCCTATCTGGTTTTATAATAGATAGTAGACGTCCACCCATCGTGACATGTTATTCACAGGTTACCAGGCTGCTGGTGAATTAATTTTTAAAATGGTAGAAGAAATCAGATTAAAATAAATTCAAAGTTTTGCTCATCATAATTAACGATTTTCTAATTATGTGATTCTCATAATTAAAATAGATTTTAACCCACCCGCTTCAATACTCAAAGAAAACAAACTTACGGGACTGAATTTTTTTGACTGAAAATGTAACTTAATTATAGCTTTAACTACAAATGGTATTTCTTCAATACCAAAAAATGTGTTTATTTTTTAAAAAGGTTCTTCCTTTCGGTCAAAAGGCACAAAGAAGAAAAAGGTTCAAAAATAAGGAGACACGATTTTCAGGGTAGTTAGTGGGTCACGGACTGGTGTAAAAAAACCGAAAGGCATATGTTTTCACTACAACCAGACCTGGCACTAGAAAAAACTATGTCCAGTATTTCTCAGAGGTCAGAACAAACAGGGTAATTTTTGTTCACTAGTTATGGAAACATGTTTAGTGGTGTTATCTACTGGTACTTCTTGTGTAGACACGAGAGCCACTAATCATGTCTGCAATTCATTATAGGGGTTCCAGAAAATTCGACAACTTAGTGATGGGAAGATTTACCTGCATATGGGCAATAATACAAAGGTAACAGCAGTTTTAGTAAGATATGTCACTCCCAGTTTTGGTAGAGATCGGGTTTATTATTGAGAGAATGTCTTTATGTACCTACCATTAGAAAGAACTTAGTTTTCGTTTCTGGATTGGCTAAAGACGGATATTTAGTTTATTTTAATAACTCTGTGGTTATTAAGGATAATAAACGGGTTATCTGTTCTGGTACATTGGTGGATAATCTTTATACTATTACACCAATCTCTCCTTCACTGCAACTAACTGAAACGAATAACATATCTATATTATCATATAAGAGAAAGCTTCATTCTTTAATGAACTAAACGTTTCTTTGGCACTTACGCTTAGGTCATATTAATCTAAAAATGATAAATAGACTGGTAGTAGATGGATCTTTGAGTTCATTGGAAGTAGAGGCACTTTCAGCCTGTGAATATTTCTTAGAGGATAAGATAACCGAGAGGCCTTTTTCGGCCAAAGGCTATAGAGCTAAAGAACCGTTGGAGCTGGTTCATTATGATGTGTGTGGTCCTATGACAATCCGGGCTAGAGGTGACTTTGAGTACTTCGTCAGTTTTATTAATGATTACTCAAGGTATGGATACATTTACTTGATGCACCGTGAGTCTGAATGCTTTGAGAAATTCAAAAAATTCAAGGCGAAAGCGGAGAAGCGTCAAGGTAAAAGTATCAAATCACTACGATCCGACCGTGGTGTGGAATACCTCTTTAGAGAGTTTAAGGACTACTTATCATCAGAGGGGATTACATCACAATTGACTGCACCTGGCACTCCACAGCAAAATGGTGTAGCAGAAAGAAGGAATAGGACTCTTATAGAGATGGTATGGTCAATGATGAGTTATTCAAATTTACCAGATTCGTTTTGGGGACTCACTTTAGAGACAACGACTTACATTCTAAATATGGTACCTTTTAAGTCAGTACCTTCTACTCCCATAGAATTGTGGACCGAGCATAAGCCTAGTTTGAAACACATTCGGATTTGGGGGTGCCTAGTACATATGCTGAAAGAAAACTCTGGTAAGTTGGAACCGAGGACAGAAGTCTGTTCATTTGTGGGTCATCTCAGAGGAACGAAAGGTGGTCTATTTTGTAATCCTATGGATCAGAAGGTCATTGTTAGCACTAATGCCCGATTCTTGAAAGAGGATTATATTATGGACCGCAGGCCCAATAAAAAAATTATTCTGGAAGAACTGAGAGAAAATACCAGTAGAACAGAAGAGGAACCACAAGTCACTGAAATTCTATTACATCATCATAATGGGAGGATTATTGGGACAGGTGAAAATCAAGAACAGGGTGCTGATGCACAGGGTTCAGATTTTGCACAGCCAGTTACTGCTAGTACGCATACACAAGTAGTCCCTCGTCGCACTAAGAGGGTTGTTCATCAACCTGATCAATATATGTTCTTGGGAGAGTCGTTTAACAAGATCGCAGCTGAACTAGATACCGAACCCTGTAACTATAATGAAGCACTACAAGACAAAGATGCAGATCTTTGGCAAAGAGCTATGTATTCAAAGATGGAATCTATGTATTCTAATCAGGTCTGGAAACTTGCAGAAGCACCCGAAGGGATAAAACCCATTGGATGGAAGTGGATCTATAAGAGGAAGAGAGGAGTAGACGGGAAGGTTAAAACTTTCAAAACTAGGCTTGTTGCTAAATGGTTCACTCAGAAAGAAGTGATCGACTATGAGAAAAAATTTTCACCGGTAGTCATGCTTAAGTCTATCTAGATTTTTTTATCTATTGCCGCACATTTTAATTACGAAATCTGGCAAATGGACGTCAAGACAGCTTTCCTTAACAGAAGTCTTGACGAGTGTATCTATATGATACAACCAGATGGATTCATTGCAAAGGGCCACGAGCACATATTGTGTGAGCTTAAGAGATCCATTTATGGACTTAAGCAGGTATCGAGGTCTTGGAATACTCGATTTGATCAAGCTATAAAGTCTTATGATTTTGATTAAAGTCTGGATGAGTCTTGTGTGTACAAGAAGCATGACGGAAGCATGGTGATCTTTCTAGTACTTTATGTAGACGATATCTTGCTCATCGAAAATAATGTGGGGGCATTATCTTCGATTAAAGTATGGTTATCTGAGTAGTTCGATATAAAGGACTTGGGAGAAGCCATTCACATTCTTGGGATCAAGCTTGTGCGAGATCAAAAATAAAGGATGTTGGGCTTATCACAAGAAAAGTTATCCATGATATCGTCGCTCATTTTAGCATGCAAAAATCCAAGAAAGGGTTTCTCCATTTCAGACATAAAAATCACTCTATCCAAGGATCAGTGTCCTTAGACACCTAATGAGATAGAGAAGATGAAGGTGGTTCCTTATGCTTCGGTAGTAGGAAACCTCATGTATACTTTTCTTTGCACTAGACTTGACATTTATTTTTTCGTTGGTATGGTTAGCAAATATCAGTCTAACATAGGGCAGGAGCATTAGACTGTGATAAAGAATATAATCAAGTACCTAAAAAGGACTCAGGATTATATGTTGGTTTACTAGGAAGACAGTCTAGTACCTTTGGGATACACAGACTCAGGATATGTGTTTATCTTAAGAGGTGGAGCAATAAGTTAGAGGAGTATCAAGCAGTCCTGCATTGCTAATTCCACCATGGAGGCCGAGTATGTGGCAGTTTCTGAAGTAGCCAAGAGGTTGTTTGGCTTAGGAACTTCCTGTTGGATCTAGATGTGGGGCTTTCAGCTCTGTCGGCTATTACAATTTACTGTGACAATAGCGGAGCAGTTGCAAAATCGAAGGAGCTAAGGTCCATAAGAAAGGCAAGCGCATTGAGCATAAGTATAACCTGATACGAGAAATTGTACAGAGAGGTGATGTTGTTGTGACCAAGATTGCATCAGGAGACAACCTTGCAGATTCTTTTACAAAGAGCTTACCGGCTAAGCCTTTTGATAGTCATGTAGAGGGCATAGGAGTCAGATGTATGGCAACATGTTTTGAGTATAAGTAGGAGATTGTTATGGTTGATATACTGAAAACCATGTTTTAGTATTTAATTTTATTTTAATAATAAAATTAGTTTTCTATTTTATGAGAATTTTTATGAGTAATATATGTATATCATTTATTTGTTATGCATGGATGTCTAATATTTTGTATAGTATTTAATCTGGTGTGTAGAGTACGGCTTACACACAGAAGATCAGATTTTAAGTTCTTACAGAATATAAATTTTATGTTCACAGTTTAGATGAAAATGGGCATACCATTGGTACGACTGTGGCATAGAGTTTTAGTAGACTTGTCTTGGTTACAAGAACAGATAATAGTGTCGTCTATTATTCTGACTCTATATGGTAGTACACTTTGTGTGTATTGAACGGGACATTTGGGATAATTAATTTAGTACTGACTACTGAATATATAAATTAACTCACACCGTAAGGTTACTATGAATAGTTCTCATTCTCTTAATCCTGAAATAATTATTAATTTGCATATATTTAATATTCATTGTTTTGATTCATTAGAGAGTGCGATCTTATATGGGTCTATATTCCCGATGAGTTGGATAGCGGTATTATTTATATGACAAATATTAATTATTGACGGAATCCACGACCCGATGATCAGGATTGACGATACCCCCTTAAGGATGCTTATAAAATTTGACATGGCCAAACCCTACAGGTGGATTTAATTATCCGACGGTCAAATAAGTTAAGCGGAAGGGATTAAGGAATATCAACATGCCGATTAAATTAAATTATCAGTAATTAAATTTAGTTGGTGGGTATCAGGAATCTTAACATGAGGAGAAATGGTAAGTATTTAATAATAGGAATTTAATGCAAGAAGGTCTTGAGATTATGGGTCAGAGTGCAATTATAGTTCTTTAGTGGTGTGAACTGTAATTTCGTATTTTATAAAAATTACAGAAATCGCTGCATGTCTTTCCATAATTGCAGAAATCTTTAGTTGGTGTCTGTGTTCCACTGGAAATCTAACTTATAATTACTCTTCAGGTCTCTGCTCTAACCCTATATATACGCGGGTAGGCTGAACCAGTTTGAGATTGATACATCATATATCAGATAGTTCATATCTCATATATCATTATTGAGATATTATTTTTATTTTTCAAACACTTAAATATATCGGGGTTCTGCAGGTACAAGTTCTTGGAGGATCGTAGCCCACACTACGTTCGAGCATCACGTAAGGAAATACAGTAGAAGATTTGACTAAAGCTTCAACTCGGAATCTAGTCGTAGTTGAAGATTAGGTCGACAAGAGGTATTCACCTAATTTAACTTTGGTTGCACAGATTTTTCTTTTGATCGTTCGACGTCAAAAATTTTAACTAGAGCCCGTTTTAGCGTTTTTTCGTCCAGTTAATTTTTACCGATTAATCGTTTTCAATAATAATAATCTTAGCAGTTTTGCCTCCAAAAAATTGGTATAAGAGCCGTTTTATTTTTTGTTTACGGTTTATCGGGGCCGGGTAGATTTTGAGCTGTGCTAATTTTGTTTTGCATGCGTTCTACGTTATGGTTGGTATACTGAAAATCATATTTTTAGCATTTTATTTTATTTTTAATAAAATTAATTTTTTATTTTATTAGAATTTTTATGAGCAATGTATGTATATCATTTATTTGTTATGCATGAATGTCCGATATTCAGTATAGTCTTTAACCTGGTGTGTAGAGTACGGCTTACACACAGAAGATCAGATTTTAGGTTCTTGGAGAATATAAGTTTTATGTTCACAGTTTAGATAGAAATTGACACACCATTGGTACGACTGTGGTACAGAGTTTTAGTAGGCCTGTCTTGGTTACGGGGAACAGATAATAGCGTCGACTATTGTTTCGACTCTATGTGCCAGTACACTTTGTGTGTATTAAATGGGACATTTTGGATAATTAATTTAGTACTAACTACTGACTATATAAATCAATTCACACCCCAAGGTTATTATGAATAGTGCATATCCACTTAATCCTGAAATAATTATTGATTTTTATATATTTAATATTCGTTATTTTGATTCATTAGAGGGTGCAATCTTATATGAGTTTATATTCTCGGTGAGTTGGATAGCAGTATTATTTATATAAAAAATATGAATTATTAAAAGAACTCAACATCCCGAATGATCGGGATTGACGATATCTCCTTAAAAATGCTTATAAATTTTGACCAGGCCAAACCCTACAGGTGAAATTAATTATCCGGCGGTCAAATAAGTTAAGCGGAAGGGCTTAAGAAATATGAAGATACCGATTAAATTAAATTATGAGTAATTAAATTTAATTGGAGGGTATCGGCAATCTTTACGTGGTGAGAAATGGTAAGCATTTAATAACAGGAGCTCAATGCTATATGATCTTGAGATTATGGATCAGAGTGCAATTATAATTTTTTAATTGTGTAAACTGTAATTCAGTGTTTTATGAAAATTACAAAAATTGCTGCATGTCTTTTCATAATTACAGAAACCTCTAGTAGGTGTCTGTGTTTTACTAGAAATCTAACTCATATTTACTCCCTAGGTCCCTGCTGTAGCACTATATTTACGCGGGTAGGCTGAACCAATTTAAGATTGATAGAATTGATAGTTCAGATATCTCATATATTATTATGATATTATTTTTGTATTTCAAGACTTAAATATATCGTGGTTCTGCCGGTACGAGTTCTCGGAGGATTGTAATCTACACTGCGCTCAAGGATCGCGTAAGGGGAATACAGTAGAAGACCTGACTAGAGTTTCAACTCGAAATCAAGTCGTAGTTGAAGATTAGATCTACATGTGATATTCTTCTAAATTAATTTTGGTTGCACGGGTTTTATTTTGATCGTTCTTCGTCAAAAATTTTATCTGGAGCCTGTTTCGGCGTTTGCCCGTTCAGTTAATTTTTTTACCGAAAATCGTTTTACAAAAACAATGATCTTGGCTATTTTGCCTCCAAAAAATTGGTATCATAGCTATTTTGCTTTTTGTTTACGGTTATCGGGGTCGGGTTGATTTAGAACTGTACTAACTTTGTTTTGCAGGCGTTCTAAATCCCAGTTTTATGATCATCTATTTTTTTCATGTTTGATTGAATGCGTAGATGATGATTATTTAATTAATTTTTTTAATCACGTGGATTGACTGTGATAGAATAAGTTTTTTAGATCGAATGTGAGCCTACGGGACATAGGTTTCGTTATAAAAATATTTTTATGTTCTTTAAGTTCTTTTTCTAGTTTGGTAGAAAGAAAAAAATAAGAACAGTTATGCAAGAAATGGCGGTGGTTGGTGGTGGTAACCGGCAAATAAGTTTTTCTTATTACTTTGTAATTTTTTTTTTCTCTCCAGAATTTTTTTCTGGATAAAAAAAAAAAGAGAAACAAGTGGACAGCCAAACCGCAGGCGCAAATATGCTGCGGCAACCATGTGAACAGCCATGGTTTTCAAAACCAAAAGCATGTGGTTTTCAATTCCTCACATTACAGAACCAGCTATTCCCAAGCACCAATCAATGGTGCAGTGATCTTCCACACAGCAATCACAAGGCATTGGCTTTTTCCAAATAAAGAAGGCTATTTTGGCAGCACCGAAAACCCCAAGCCGCTGGTCTCCAATCCAAACCACAAAACAGTGGTTTCGGTCCAAGCTGTTG